>JANRGW010008137.1:0-62057 GCA_024733675.1 Psilopsiagon aymara
TGGGTTGCCCAGGGAAGTTGTGAATGCTCCGTCCCTGGTGGTGTTCAAGGCCAGGTTGGACATAGCCTTGGGTGATATGGTTTAGTTGGAGGTGTCCCTGCCCATGGCAGGGGGTTTGGAACTAGATGATCTTAAGGTCCCTTCCAACCCTACCTATTCTATGATTCTGTACACAGTATGTAAAAACTACTGTATCTGAAAATGCTGTAATCAGGGTGGCAGGCTTATTTTCATATCAAAATCATTGAACATTTTCATTAATCTTCTTCATATTTGCTTTCTAGAGCAGTTCTTTCATTTAGCCCTTTCAAGACTGCAAAACTGTGGACTTTTCAATGAAGATGACAGGTGAGATGGTTTATTTGATGCTGTTTCTGTTAATTGTATTTTAAATATTAAGTATCTGAAAAAGAATTAGTAGTGTTATCCTGAAATTGCTCAAATTAGCCAAGATGCAGATCTGATTGGCAGTGTCCAAGCAATATCTGATATCTGCAACTGATCCCAAGATTTAAGTAAGTTTGGTTTTATACATACACAGCACTAGCACTCAAGAATAATTCTTCTGTGCGAGAACTTGAACTTACCGATTTCTTTTTGTAAGTGTATTAGGAGTTTGCTGACTGAATGCAGTCCCATCTTTCTGTAGTATCCTTCCATACTTCAGGAAAGTGAAATCACCCCTTAAAAGTTCAATTTGATGTCCTTTTTCAGAATCATTATTAGTGTAAGCTAGATAATGTTTGAGATAAGCATAGGCAGACCAGTGACTTTTTCTAAGCAAAAGAAATCTTATGCATATCCCTGTGCCATTGCATTTGCTGGCCTGCTGTGTGCCCTTGTTTGTATGTGTGCTCAGCTTCCTTTTCCTGTGAATGAAGGAGGTCTAAGCATCCAGGAAAGGCTCTTCTGGTCTTTTGGGAGTAACCAGCGTGTGGCATTGCCTTAGATAACTCCCTTCCTGTGTATGAGATTGCACTGTTTGAATCTCTTGATTAGAAGCTACTTCTGCCCATGTTTTTTGTTTAGTTTTGGAGGGTTTGTGTGTATGTGTGTGTGTGATTGTTGGAGTTTATTTTGGTTTGTTTTTTTGTTTGGTTTTGTTTTATTTTGTTGGAGGTAGTATAGTAAAGTTGGAAAGTATACTGAAATCCTGTGCTTACCAAGTGATGCAAATGACTTCTTCGGTTTGCAGTCTAGCAAACAGGCTGACAACCTGCCATATGTCACATCATTAATGTGAGACTTCTTAATAGAGCTGAATGCATATAATTCTGAGCTTGGCTGTATTTGGTTTTTTTTTTAATCAAGAAGATCAAATGGAAGTTTATTGCTTCAAGCCAAATGGTGAGATCACATTTTAATTAACTTGGGTAGAATATGAGCAAAACAATTGTTTTTAATACCCACTTTTCCTTTTATGTGCTTTTCTTTACCTACTATAGTCCTTCCTTCCAATGTGTTTAGTATCTATTTCTAGGATGTTCAAGTTTAGTCTTGGGGGTGAGGAAAGGGTTAAAAACCCAACATAAGAAGGATGTTGACCTGTTAGAACACATCCAGAGGAGGGCCCTGAAGATTGTGGGTGGACTGGAGCACCTCTCCTATGAAGACAAAGAAATTTGGGCTTCTTCAGCTTGGAGAAGAGAAGGCTCAGGGGAGACCTTAGAGCAGCTTCCGGTAGCTATAGGGGGCCTGCTGTAACAGGATTTTTTATGAGGGGTTGGACAAGGCATTAATGGCTTTAAACTGAAAGAGGGGAGATTTAGTTAGATATTAGGAAGAGCTCCTTTACTATGAGGGTGGCGAGACATTGGAACAGGTTGCCCAGAGAAGCTGTGGCTGCCCTATCCGTGGAAATGTTCAAAGCCAGGTTGCACACAGGGGCTTGTAGCAACCTGGTCTAGTGGAAGATGTCCCTGCCCATGGCGGGGGGGTTGGAACTGAGTGATCTTTAAGGACCCTTCCAACCCAAACTGTTCTATCAGGAGTACGATAATTGGGAAAGTTTATACAGAATTGGCTGATAAAGGCTATTATTTTTTCTGGAGATTGAAATGGGATGCCAAATGCTATATTGTAAATTTCCTGATATCACAAGTTCAGCACTATAATCATGTTGGCTGTTGTGATGCCTGCAGTACAGCATGGTACCCTTTAAATGGAAATGTCTGTCCTCAAAAGTAAGGTAATTGGCATAATAAATGTGGGTTCTCTGAGACATAGGTATGTTTCATGGTTCATGAAGTATACTTCATTTTAATAAAAGTAATATAGTTCAGTAGTACTGAAGCAAAATGAGAACTATTACTATTTAATAGGCAGTAGTATAAACAAAGATATGATGACTTCAATGATTTTTTCTTTCTAGATCTATCAGGTTTTGTGCACAGCACTGTTAGGCTATGAATTGCGGTAGTAAGGAAGGGCTTTTATACATACACATTTATCTGAGATACAGTGCCTTTTAAATGTAAAACACTTTGGGAATTAATCCTAAGAACATTCTCTGGTAATACAGAATTATTGGGCATCTCTGCAGTGCTGCTGCCTAATTCAGCCTTCCTGGTAGAATGCAAAATGAATTTCCCTATAAGCGTTTCCTGGGGGAACCTGCTGTGAAATATTCTAACAAACATTAGGCTATATGAGCACCAAATCTATGGCTTGCTGTATACATAGCTGTATTTGTAGGCAGCTTAGGTAAAACTATACATGAGCAAAAAAGGACTTCTTTCTGAACAGTGCCATTTTCCAAGCTTAGGTGTAATCACTATGTAAAGGTCTAGTTCTCCAAAACTCTTTGAAAGTGAACAGTATCACTGACTTCAGTGGAATAGCTTGTAGGAAAAGAGTTTCCAGGCTCAGGGTGTATCCACAAAGTAACCTCAGAACACCGCCTCTACCCATTTCCTCAAGATTGCTTGCTGGGCACTCTTAGGACTTCTGCTCAACAACAGTGAATTCTTACAAATGCATTTACACAACTCTTGAGTCAAGAAAATGTGACCTCTGCATTCTCTTTTTACCAAAAATAACCTCAAAGGAAATAATTTTCATTCCCCAGCTGACTATGGGGGGTGCGCACTAAAGAAGCTGAGGTTGAGATCATCTTTTTCCTTTTTGAGAGAAACAGTATTTCAGTGGAATGTGGAAGACGCAAACCTGTGGACTTTTAAAAGCCACATTTCCATTTCACAAATTTATTTTTTTTTCATAGACTAGGAAAATGTTTCTTTTATTATTTCACCACATAATATGCGTAATGTAATGCCTGGCTCTGAGATTAAGATGCTCTTGTACACCGTGTGAATAGGGCAATAGTTCAGTAGTTTGAGTGACTAATGGAGTTGCATTCAGATGTTGGAGACGAGTTACCATGTGATTGCATCAGGGTCCATTTATACTCTGTAGTAGATCTTGAACATCTAAATGCAATCCCTTAGCAATTGTTATAGCTGTGGTTTTACTGTTTTTCACTTTCATCAGTATTGTGCTGCTGGTTGTAAGCTAGACCTCCAGTCTGTTATATTTCACTTGCAGCACAGCTGATGTTGTTTGAGGACATCTGAATTTGTTTCTCTTCTTGCCGATTTATTGATTTGGAGAAAGAGTGAGTGTTACTCACCCTTTACGGTGAGTGGAGTTTTTTAATTAAAAAAACAAAAAAAAAAAAACAAAAAAAAAAAAACCCAAAAAAACCCCCAAAACAACAAAACTTTAAGTGGGGTTGGTAAAATATCTGGGAGTAACAGTCTGACAGTACGTACAGGTCAGTTTATTTAACTTAAGTATCTTTGAATACAGTCCAGCCTGGCTACATATTCTTTATCTCAATTTAATACGTCAGTTTTCTGTGATATTATATTAAATTTTTTTTATGCTATCATAAACCATTCCCCTCCCTGCTTATTGTTGTCAGTGAAATCTGTGTTACTGTGGACACAGACTTATGATTGTAAGTGACTACACTTAAATACAGAAAGGGGTGCAAAGGAGAGAACACAACTCGGCAATAGCACATTGGTGCCAGACTTCCTGTTTGAGTTGGCCCACTTGGACTTCCTGAGCTTGACAGAGCTTAAAAGCTGGTCTTTCTAATTTGTTTGACTGTATTCATGTACAATTCATCGGGAATACTTGATCTGCTCATTAACTTTACACACTTGAAAAATTCACATACTGTTAGATGCTTTATGTGTTATCCGAAGGCAGCCAGTAATTTTATTTTTGAGTGTATGTGTTATTAAGGGCACTGAACTTTGAAAGCATAATCAAACTTCAAATTCTGAAACAAATTAAATTTCCCATCCAAGTAGTATTAGTCAGCTGAGGTGAGTTGACCTTGGCTGGGTGTTAAGTGCTCACCGAAACCACTCTTATCACAAGATAAGGACAGGGGCAGATCACTCCCCAGTCACCATCATCAGCAAAACAGACTCAACTTTGGGGAAAAAAAATCTATTTCATTTATTACCAATCATGTCTGAGTAGGATAATGAGAAATAAAACCAACTGTTGAAACACCTTACACACATCCCTTCTTCCTGGGCTTAACTCTTAAATTCTCTGCCTCCTCAACCACAGCATCACAAGGGGACAGGGAATGGGGGTTGTCAGTACATCACAGTTGTCTCTGCCGCTCCTTCCTCCTCAGAGGAGGCGGTCTCACGCTCTTCCGCTGCTCCAGCGCAGGGTCCCTCCCACATGGGACAGTTCTCCATGAACTTCTCCAATGTGAGTCCTTCCCCTGGGCTGCAGTTTTTCACAAACTGCTTCAGTGTGGGGTCAGTCCTTCAGGAACAGACTGATCCAGTGTGGGTCCCTTTGGGGTCACCAGTCTTGCCAGCAAACCTGCTCTGGCACGGGCTCCTCTGTCCATGGGTCCACAGGTCCAGTGCCTTATACCCCTCACAGTAAAGAACTTCTTCCTTACATCTAACCTGAACTTCCCCTGTTTAAGTTTAAGCCCATTACCCCTTGTCCTATTGCTACAATCCCTGATGAAGAGTCCCTTTTTGGCATCTGAACATTGGTGTAACAGTTCTTTTTACCACTCTGATTTACAAGGTACTGAGTCACATAGACTTGTGGTATTAGCTGGAAATCTTTTTATGAATGCTTGGCTTCTGCTAAGCTGCTCAGGAAGCACTAGAGAAAGGTGTGCCAGGTTTTTCCATGTCACCACACCCTAAGAGCTGTGTTTAGCGGCACTATGTAAATATATATTTACATGTATGTGTAAATTTTTAGAGGCAACACCCTCTGCTGATGTGGCTCTAGAGCAGCAGGCGAGAAGGTGCCATCCCAGCATTTCTTTTGAAATGCAGTGCCTTTTATCTCTGGCATTTATTCATATTTCACCTTTCCTGTAAGCTTCAGGTTTTCAGCATTACTGTGAGGCTCAGTTTTCCCCTAGCCCACACGCAGTACAGCATAACTGCATTAAATTAACTGTAGGACACACAGGGAACTGCTTTGTACATTGAGGTATTGGTCAGTCTTGGCTGGACCAGGCTAGTTTCACTGATGTTGAACAATACTCTCAGCTGAAAAAACAAGTTGGACTGTCTGAGGAGGAACATATTAATTAGTCTTCATAAAGTGACACACTGGACATTTAATAAAGATTATAGTATTTGGGGGATAGTTGTGGGGTTCCCTATGGTAAGCAAAGAGCCTTTTTCTTACTTGAAGAACTATGGGAGTGAGATGTTGGGAGATGGCTCATCCCCAAGTAAGCTGTGAGCCTGTTTGTGTCTGAAGAAAATACCCGAATTTTTATTTTGCCATTGTTCCTGCTGCAGCCAGGTTGAAATAGCTTTTGCTGTAAATGAAGAAGCAGTTTTACAATGAAAAATGATGTCCTTGTTCTGTAAGAAGGAGTTTGCAGTCTAATACATTTGATGTAAACCTTCCCGAAAGAGGATAAATCTCTTGAGTAAAAAACCAGAAAGTCTGTCTGTGCACTTTACTTTAAGCAAAGCACACATTTTACTAGCATTGAAATAAGACAGTAGGGAGTGAAAGGGTGAAAAGTCTGACAGTAAGTACAGGTCAGTTTATTTAACTTCACTTAGAAAATGAGGGAGAACTTAGAAAATCTTACCTTTAGAATTTATTTATATAAGTTTACAATTTTCATAATAGCTTTTTGGGGTGCTTTTGAACTCTGAATAGATTCTAAATTTGAAAGGAATCGCTATTCTGGTTGCATGTAGTATGCGATTTAACTTGAAGCTCATGGTGTTTTATATACTTACTGTGTTTAATTTGAATCTAGTCATGTGAGAATACAGCTTTTAATTAAGTATATTCTTCTTACGTCATGTCAGTATGCACTTAGTACATGCTTAGGCAGCACTTTCAAGTAGAGGGAGAAAAATCAATATTTGAATGGCTATGTAAGGTAAATTGTGAACATAAATCTTACTGCTTTAGCTTATGTTAGAGATGTTTAGACTTGCAAAGTTGTTAGTATTGCAGAAGCACATTAATTTGAGCTATTTTTTTCAGACATACTCTGTCTTGGTTGGTGTACCTCCAGACTGGGACAAGTTTGAAGCACTGTGGAACATAATTTATCTAATGATAAATAATAATTTATCTAAATAATAATAATCTAATGATAAATAAATAATAATTTAATGATAAATAATATAATGATAAATAAATAATAATTTATTTATCATTAAATAATAATTTATCATTACCCGTATGACCAGTTGGGTTAGATATCTGAAACAGCAAACCATTAGAAGACGAACATGTATTAAAACTGGTTTTACTTCAGAGAAGCCAATTCCCGAGTTTGGCAGTTCCTGAAATAATGCAACTGCATTTATTTTTTTGAAAGCAGCCTTAGCATGTGATAAAGGATGAGAGTTCTCTGTAAAGGCCAAGGAGTGTAAAAGATACAGGATTTCCACTAGGAAAAAAGCCAGCTAAATGCAAATATCTCATGAAAAACAATATGAAGCAAAGGAAGTTGTGCATATTGAAAACTCTGTTTGTTCCACAGCATCACCTGTCACCGCTGTGTTGTGGTTGGTAATGGAGGAGTACTTCGAAATAAGACATTAGGGGAGAAAATTGACTCATATGATGTGATAATCAGGTAAATGGTATCTCCTTTTCATTTTGTGTACATGCAAAGAATTAACAAACTTTGGCTTTAGAGTTCAGTTGTTATACAAGTGCAAATGTATAAAACTTACTGATTTATTTGTCCTGTCACATCCTTTATTTTAAAAAAAATTAGGAAAAAATGGATCAGTGTTTTATTGCACAGATTGACTGATAAAGGGAGGAAAGATCACTAGGTGGTAGGCCTGACTTGTGTACAGGTACACATGTGGAAGATGCTGCCATCAGGGATAGGTCCAAGTGCATGGCCCTTGCTGTGAGCAGCATCCTGGGCAGCCCTGACTCTGACCTTCCATATCACACCTCTTACCCCTGTTCTGGTTTGCACATTGCTTGAAGCGAATTATAATGTTTATGCATGGAGGATGATGTTGATGTCTGCCTGTTTTTCTCAAGCATATTAGTTCACATTGGAAGTTTATAAGATGCTTTGACAGACCAGAGGATGTTATGCTCTGAAGAAGACTGGGCTGGGCTAGGGAAACTGGGAAACTGTTTAGAGAGGAACAGGCAAGGAGAGGGGAGGAAAAAAGCTCAAATGCCAAGCAAACTGAAAATGCAGTATTTGGCTAATTATAACAATTTTCTGCACATTAAGAAAAATATAAATCAGTTTCTCCTTTGCAAGAACTGAGATGGTAACTGATTAAACAGCCCTTCTGCCTTTAGTTGGTCTGGTAGTGTATCTAAGCCCTCTTTCACTAAAATCTGAGCTGCCATTTCAGTTTGTCTGCTTCAGCATTGTGTTCTTGTTTTTGTTGCTTTGCCATCAATCCTAATGCTCATTTTTATAGTAGTGTTTCACTCATCAGGCATTACCATAAAAAAGCTCTATACAAAGTCTGGGGTATGACATGCATTTGAAAACACACTGATAAGATGGAAATGAATACATGCAATTCTTCAGCTGTAGCTCTTCTTATGAAGTTCAAACTCCAGATAATGTCCCTATTCTTAGGAAGCTTTGCTTGCCTGCTAACTTTTGTGCTTTACAAATAAAACCTGCCTTGCATTTATTTTCTCTGTAGTATGATTACATAGGGAAGCTCCAGAGATTATTTTAAAGCTATTTCAAGTATTTGGGCTCCTCAGCAGTCTGTCTACTTTTCTTAAAATGGAAATCTTCATGTAGACTACTGTTACACATTTAAAAACATCTCTAAGTTCAAAACTGTTTCAGAAATACAGTACACATTTACTTACTGTGAAAGGAACAAAGAAGTCATGTTTGCATTCTGTATTTCATGATGACTTTTGATAAAACTTTGAAATACTCCCTTGTCTGCATACCTTGTTTTGCAAACATTTCTTTCTAAGCAGCATGCTTCTGATGCTGAGAAGTCAGTCACATTGGCAAGGATGGAGCATACAGGAACTGCTTGAATTCTCCAAAGAATACGCAGCACACCTACCAAGCAGAATCTGCGAGGTGGAGGCTTAAACACAGCCTCTCTAACACCGCAGCACAGAAGCACCTGATCCACCTGCTCACTGCTTATTAATCTGCTGTATCCCAAAGCAGTGGCAGCTGTGCAAGTAATATTTAAAATAGAAAAAACCCAATAGAAACCTAGTACCCCAAACCCCTCATGCAAACAAAAAAGACAAACATAAAGATGTATCAGCATCAGGTGCAGTCATAATCCCTGTTCTTGTATGCTGTAGACAGTGAAGAATATTTAAACATTTTTCAACTGCTTCCTGTATGACTCAGGTCATCTAGTAGTGTGAATGGAGCAATTGGTAATTCTCCAAGCCAGATATTCTCTTCGGTCTTCTCTAGTTTCTGTGTTTGAGCCAAATCAGAAGGCTGTCTGCTCAAGTGACACATGATAAGCAATTGTGTGATTGTATTCTAAACCATCTTGGCCAAGTTCCCATATGTGCTTGATCCCTCAGAGTTAGAGGGTGAGTGCACCTGATAATTGCTCATCTGCCATGTAATGTAATAACTAAATGCTGAGCCAATAGACTCTTCTGTACCTGGACATGCTGTCTTTCCTACAGAGTAACGTGTGTGCCAGCCAGTGCACAGTAAGGTCGTGGGTAGGGTGGTCATTGCCATCTCTGTGTCTGTCCTTTGCAGAATGAATAATGGCCCTGTTATAGGGTATGAAGATGATGTTGGGAGGAGGACAACTTTCCGCCTTTCTTACCCGGAATCCATCTTCTCAGATCCGATCCACTACGACCCTAATACGACTGTTGTTCTCATTGTCTTCAAACCACGTGACTTGAAGTGGCTTTGGGAGATACTGGGTGGTCAGAAAGTAGTGAGTTTAATTATTCATGCACTTTGCTTCAGCTTGCCACACACTTCTCATTTAAAATACCTGTTTTGCTTTGAACTTTAGTCCTCCTAGGTGGGGGAGCACTGGATCTCCTAATCAGTCTACTCAGTATCCATTTCCCATGAATGTTTCTGGCCTCTTTCTCACACCCATGTTTCAATCATAGATTGGTTTGGGTTGGAAGGGACCTTAAAGATCATCCAGTTCCAAACCCCCTGTCACAGGCAGGGAGACCTTCTGTTAGACCAGGTTGCACCAAGTCCTCTCCAGCCTGACCTTGAACAGTATATTTGATCGGTATACTTGATCAGAACAGTAGAGTTGAATAAATATTTAATCAGTTCCTCATCCCACAGCACTTTTCTTCTTTGAGATAACTTTTTATCCTCTTCCTAACACTGTTTCATATTATGGCATGCATATTCCAGCCATTCCCCAGATTATTTTATCCTGCACCTCTCTTTGGAGGTCTTTAGTCCAAAACCTTGTTGAAAGAAAGGAAGGCCAAGTTCAAAGCCATGCCAGGCTCTCAGGGCATGGTCCAGGTAAGTTTTGAGTATTTCAAAGGATGTTTTTACAACCTCTGTTTCAGTGCTGCAGCTCCCTCGCAGGAAAGAATTTGTCATCTTTTCAGTGTGTGCCTCTGAAAAGAGTCTGATGGCAATCTCTTTTTGTAAACCCTGACCAAATAGTTAAGATGGGCTGAACAAACACAGCTTCCTCAGACCCTCTTGTTTGCTGTGCTTTCTGGCCCCTTTGCCATTTTAGTGGCCTTCCCCTGAGCTTGCCCAAGCTTGACACTTGCACAAAAGAGAACCCAAAACAACATTTGTGAGATCTCAAAAGAGTACAGTGGGAAGTACTTGAAAATGATAACATCTGTCTGTGTGTTCCTTATGCTCTTACTAATGTGGCCAAGCACACAATGAGGGTTTACTTCCTCCAGGGCATACAGCTGGTTCATCAAGGACCTTTCTGCAAAGCTGTTCTCCGGGCAGCTGGCTCCAGCCTCTGCTGCTGCAGTGGGTTATCCTGTTGCAGGAGTACAATTTGCGCATCTTTGCTGAACTTTAGGAGATTCAACACTCCTTCTTCAACCTCCTGCCCTTGGATTTTATTCTGGTTAGAGTTGCTAAAAAACCAAAATCAACTGTTTATAGCTGCTAAAAATGGGTATTTGCTTGCCTGTTACAGAGTGCTAAAGGCTTTTGGAAGAAACCAGCTCTGAACATGATATACAAATCTAGTCAAATCAGGATTCTCGATCCCAGCATCACCAGAAAAACCGCTTATGAATGGCTTCGTTTCCCAACAAGGTTTCCCAAGAAGGAGGTAGGGTTTTTAATTCTGTGCCTTTCAGTTTCATGCAAGCAAATGTGTACTCAGAGGTAATTATCTCTTTATTATAGTGGACTATGTTAGAACATCTTTTAGGTTCACGTTGCAGTAGATTGCATTTAGAATGGTTCTTAAAAATGAGGGAAAAATGGAATCCAGAAAGAGTGAGTAGCCTTGTACACCCATTCTGTAATTAGTATTAAATGAGACTGCTTTTGCAGACAGACATAATGCCTTTTACAAAATAAGGAAAACCAGATGGGTATTGAAACATGGCAGGTCCGAAGCACCTCTAGAAATGTTAAAGAGTCTTGAAATATTAAATGCGGGGTGGTTTATATTTTTTTTTTCCTTAAAAACAAAACCAGAACCACAAAAATGGAAAAAACCAAACCCTGCAAAACAACAAACAAAAAAATCCCCCCAAAATCCCAGCAAAACCAAAACACCACAAACACACACCCCACACCCCCCCCTGCCAAATTCACCATAATTCTACTGCTGCTGCAGTTTCCCGCTGCTAGGGGTGGGTAGGGACTGGGGAGCGTACAGGATATTCCAGCTCTGTGCTAATGACACATGCCTAGCAGCATTTGTGTGCTTACCAGTTTGATGCCAAGCATTGTAATGAGTTAACTGGCGATTTGGACACAGAAATAGTTTTAACTGTCAGTTTATGACTGAGAAATGTTTCTGATGAAAGGTAAGGCTTCAAGCTGCAGACCTGTCTTGTGCAGTCAGGACTGACCACATGCTTTGTAGCACAAACACAGTTCGCTGGGGTCACATCCTTGCACAGAGCTGCCTCATCGGGATCAGCCAACTGGCATGTGCAGAAACATTTGTCAGGCTGTCACTGTACAGTGCCTGCCACAGCGTTTTCTGGTTTAAACTTTCTAATATTTGAGGATTTTTTGCTTTGGGGAGGTTTTGTGCCTTTTTTTTAATCTTTGTACAATTTTGTTTTTTTGAGTCTACCAGTGGCTTTTTCCCTCCCTTGTAAACTTCTCAAAACTGGAATACCCAGTTTGGCTGCATGCTTGCTTGGGATCCATGGCATTTCAGCTCTTCAGCCAGGGGAGGGAAGAAAGCAGCATAGTAGTTGGGTGCCTGTCTCCTAAAGGGCCATAGGACATTCATGACCTCCATGGCTCCAGAAATTCCTCCTGTGTCCTCTGTCAGTGGGAGTAAAAGTGAGACAGTGCTGTTGGTGAGCTAGAGATGTCTGTGGTGTCCTGGAACTGGTATGGAGGCACAGGCCCCTCAGTCGCTTGCATAGCATGCATGCCCTCTGGTCTTCTGTAGCTCGCTGGGTGTCCCTGCCCAGAGCTGGCTAGAGCACATCCATGCTTGGAGCCCCCTTCTGCTACCTCCGCATCCCACTTGCTCCATCCCAGGCATTTGGTAGCAGCAAATGTCCCCAGTGACAGCAAATCGTCAAGATCAGGCATGCTTTTTCTTCTGTCTCAGAGGCTGGCTGTCGCAGGAGCCTGCACATCTGCAGTTGCTCATTTAAGCTGCAAGTCATGCCTCAGGGGTTCCCGTTGTCAGGGTGGACTTCTGCAGGACCCATTTAGGAGTTCTCTGTCCAGTACCTTGTCCCTGGGGAGAGCTGGTGCTGCCTTCACTGTACTCTGCTTCAGCCCCCTCTGCCTGCAGGGGACATGGAAGATCACTATTGCTGTCTGCCTTTTGCATTAAACAATCCTCATGTTCCCTAAGTGGCATTTGCATGTAGTCCAGCAAGCATTTCTGTTTCTTTGTTAGGAGCTGTGGTGGTGTTAGCATACCTGGGAGAACAATTGCAAAATCAGGTGTGCTGCTCCAGCAGCACTGAAGTCAGAAAGTGTTGCAGAGTCATTCCAGGGCTGTGCTTATCCCCATTAAATGTGAACAAGTTTAATTACAAGCCAAGGATATCTGGATATTGCTAGGGCACTGGCATGGTAATACATTTTAATAGTGTTGCTTATTTTATTATGTTTTTTGAGATGAACTTTATGATAGCCAAAGGTAAACAGAGCTAATTGCAACCTGTGGAATTCTGTTATTTCTAAATGTCACTAATCCTGACATGTCACATTTCTGCCATCGTTTTTGGGTTCTGTTTAGTATGGACATTGCAACAGTCACCACTAAATTGATGGTATTGGGCCCTGAGGGCAGAAGGTTATTTTGCTAACTGGCAGGAGCCCTGGATAATAGTGTGCATTTTAAGTTGATGTTATTTCTGGAGCACTCAAAGAGTTGTATAATGGTACCAAAAAAATCTACATTAAAGTTGATAATTCAGTTTTGTGACTTTAAACAGGCTTACAGAGTTGAAGTTAGTAGCCTTTTCCTGGGGTTCTTTCCTCTTATGATACAGAAAAATATTCTTCTGTATCATCAAGTGCATCTGCCTTCTCTCTGCACAGAGCTGTCTTATGCTGGTTTGTCTGCTTTGTTTTCAGAGGGAAATTAACTGAGCTTTGGGTAGGAGTTCAGAAAAGCACATGATTTTGCACTCAGTTTGAGATTTGATTGCAGATACTGAGAGTGTGCAGCTTATTTGGTCTCTGAGAAAATTGTTATTATAGCAAAGGACATCAGTGCTTGAAAGTTTTGTTCATTTCTGGGGATGCTTTTTTCCCCTCCATAGCTTTTGTTAGACCAGCATGCTCTTAGCATGTTGGTCTAATGAAAGAGTTCACCTTTGCAAGTCTTGCCTCATTTACTACCCCAGATCATGTTAGCCACTGCTGCTGCTAAAACAGTCATGATGTACTTGATCATAAGACAGCACAGATGGTTGCAATGAGTTGCTCCATGCTCTTGTAAGAAATGTTATTTTCAGTTACATGCTCGTAATTTTGCACTTAAACTCTGTTTCTGACCTGCTCTTGATATTTTACATTGCATTTACTTCTGAGCTATCTCACTGTAGGGAGAAATAAGCAATTTCATCTAAAGTTTCTTTTCTTCTTAATGGAGATAGTGGGGGGAGGTCTAAAGCTGTGGTCTTCTCAAATTTCCTTTCTTTGAAAAGGTTCAAATGCAATGAAATTTGTGTAGCAGTAGCACTCATGCTTTTTTAGATTGATGCCATGTCATGTTGTTCTGTTCATCTGGATCTCCATCATCTAGAAACTTCTGAACAGATATGCTATGTGTCCAAATATGATTTTGTGAAATGGTCTCCAATACATTGAAGCTTGACCAGTTTCAGTTGGTGCTGAGCAGAGCAACGGGGAGACTTCCCGGATGCCTGTGTGGAGGGAAGGGCTACAGTATGGGCTCAGCCCTCACTAGGAATGGAGAATTCCAGGGAAGGCCAGTATGGCAATACCCCAGTCATGGAACACCTGCAGGCAGTACCTTATTCCTTAGGAGACACAAGGGTATCAAGCTACAAACCCAGCCATCTGCAGAAGAATGAGACTGTCTGATTTCCACTGTCTTTATTCTTGCTGTTGCCATCAAGCTGATGGTTATTTATGTATGTGTTCTTTTTGTGTCTCCTTTTAGAAACCCAAGCATCCAACAACGGGGCTAATTGCTATTACGCTGGCATTTCACATATGCCATGAAGTTCACCTGGCGGGCTTCAAGTACGACTTTACTGACGGAAACAGTTCTTTGCACTACTATGGCAATGACACAATGTCTCAGATGATGCAGGTAACAAGCGCTTGTTTATGTTAAGAGAAATATAGCTGGGGAAGTCAATTCAGTAAGTGTGGACTCCAGGTCCAAAGGCCTCCTGTTTGATCCTGGGTCAGCTGCTCATTGCTTGAATCTCTTCATCTCTACTTTTGTTTCTGAAAAATATAGATAATGGTATTTGTGTCCCTTGTGCTCCACTGTATTCTGCAGTGTCTGCATGAGATATGACCATTTGTATGTTCTGTTTTGCCCTTAGGCTACACAGCTCTTGTTCATAGAAGTATATTTCCTAGCACTGTCAGAACATGTCAGAACATGAATAGTGTTTCTATTTGCATTCTCTTTTTTCTTGGCACTACTTACATAATTTGTTGCAGATGCCAAAATTCTTTAAAAAAGAAATAAAAGCAAGGGAAAGTTGAAGGAGTTAAGACCTACACACTTGCAGTTAGGAAAAGAACTGAATTTCAGAAATGGAAAGCCAAAAAGAAAAGCAGCTCTTGGAGGGAGGTAGGAAGAGGAGCTGCTTCCAGGAGGGGGAAGCCACAGCTCACTAGGAGAAGAGCAGCAGGAGGCTGGCAAACATCTGTGGTGCCTTATCCTCCCTCCTGCTTTGCTATGGTCATGTCTCTGTTTTCTTTTATGTCTCTGCTCTTGCCATCAGTTTTGTACTGTGAGCAACTCCATCTCAGCCCTTTATCTCAGTGTCAACAGTTTTCTCTTCCATGTGGATATGGCCCAGTGCATATGGGTACCATTTTCTCTCCTCCCTTTCCCGGAGAGGAAGGATAGAGACAATGCTCATAGGAGCCTCTTGTTTCTCTCTAGACTGCTGCTCTGACACTGAACTTGCCTTCATTTTGAGGCACTTTTTTGCAATCTACACCAAGCTTGGCTGAGGTTGATCATTAGTTGAATAGACATCCATTAGCTTCTTCAGTTCTTGAAACTTTAAAAAATAAATAACTAAATCAAAACCTGATCATAAATTCTTTAGTGTCATTGAGTTGTAAATATTATATATATACAATCTTTTATGCAGTATTTATATTCATTTTAATTTACTGTATTCAGTGTCTAAGATTGTCAGTAAACTGACTTCCCTTGTGCTGTCCTCCCCCAGCCTCAGTGGTCTCTGTGTATCCAAGATCTGGATACAGCACAGAAGATGGGTTGGTTTTGGCTTGTTGAAACTGATTGGCTGCATGCGTCTGTTATCCAGATGATGTGTGCTTTTCAAGAACCTGTATTGAGCTTTGAGAATTAGTCATTTTTTCACCACTTGTGTGGTAAATGTGGTTATGCAGCTGTTCTCTGTCAGCATGGGGAGGAGTTGGGAGAGGCAGCAATGGAAGGTCTTCTCTGAGACCATGTCTCACCCATTCTTGTCGCTGAAGTATCTTCCCATTTGGTTTGTGTCCTAATGGAAGATATAATCTAGTTTTGAGAAAAAGTCACTCGCCTGTTTTCTTGGGAGACTATGCTACAGCCTTTGCTGAGAAGTCTTTTCCCCAGAGCTTTCCTGCTCTTTGATCTTCCAAGTACCACAGGTAATTAAAAGGAAAGGATAACAGAGTGATGCTTCTGGTAATAATTTGAATTTAACTTTTTATTATTTCCTCTCATCTCTTTAGAATGAATACCACAACATCAATGCTGAACAGAAATTTTTGAAGAAGCTTATAGACAAGAACTTTGTGGTCAATTTGACGTGAGAGCTGAATGGAACATATGAAGAACAATCACTATTTTCAAGATAAAAGAAAAATATATTTTTTGTATGACGTTTTTATTTTTTAAGTGCAGCATAACTGTTTACTGTTCAAAAGAAACACAGAAACCTCACTAAGGCAGAATCTTCTTCTAAGCCCAAGGGTAAAAGACTACTGCAAACAGTTAACTGAATTTCTGTGAAGCTATCTAATAATGGTAAAACCATGAAACTTTCAGCCGAAAGTATCAGGGATATAAAAATGTGATGCATATCACTTATTTATCAGCAAGAACTCTTTACAAGCAGTTACTTCTCTGGAATACTTTTGTTTCTGATGTTGTCGTCCAAGAGTTACCCTGTCAAAACTGGAAGAAACAGTGTTTAACTAGTAGATGGATGTAAAGTCTTGAATGTCTCTCCTGTAGTATGAAAACAGCTTTAAAGCAATGCCTATAAATCCTTACTGTGTGTCTGGGAGAAGGGGGAACACACAGTGTGCAGGTTTTAGTCTGCCCTACTCCTGGGGAGGGGGCATCCCTCTTCAGCAAAGAAGTCACATCTTCTGCACTGGCCATCAGGTCTGAACAGCATTCTCCCTTTGCCAAAGATGGAGACCCTTCACCCCAATTCATGGATGTGTTGATATTGGCAGTGTTTGTGGTGTAACCAGTTTATGGAAAATCATACTCTCCATTCTGAGCATCCGATAAATTTTGCAGTTCATGACTTGGAAAAGAGGGCATATGAAGACTGAAGAGTTGTCCTAACAGCTTCCCCCATACTGCAGCGGACACGTGAGCTGGGACACAGATGTTCATGCCTGAGTTTAAATTTGGAGCCAATGCTTGTTGGATTCCTAGATCTCTAGGACAGGTTTTTTTTGTATTTCCTATTTGCTCCCCAAGAATCAAGGTGTATTTTTCCAGATCAGCACAATCTCCTTTCTCAGATGCTGTAATGTGCTTCCACCTTTGAAATGCATCAATTTGAGCAATGAATGTTTCCATTTTTGGAGTAGAGTGTGCTTGGGAATACCAAGATGTGCCTCAGCTGAATTATCAATTGGCTTCCGTTTGCGTCTCCTGTCTTGACATTTAGGTTTAAAAGATGTGGTTGAGCTAAATCATTTAGTGGTTTTTAACTGAAACATGTGATGGGATGTTTATTTCCTGTATTGTTTTGTCTTAGACAATCCAGCTGAATAAGCTAAATCTGCCTGTAAAATGCCCTTGACAAGCAATGCATTGTTCCAGTTCTCTTAAATGGTGTATTATTTTCTTTTAATTGTGTCAGATTTGCAGATCTGGTGTTATCTTGATCAGTCACACCTGAAGAAAGTACAATGAAGTCCACTTCAAAAAGAAAAAAGACATCTTTAAAGTTGGTAGATGTTGTGGTTTAAGCCCAGCCAGCAACCCAGAAACCATACAGCTGCTCGCTCACTCCCTCTGCTTCCTTCCCCACTCCCAGATAGGGAGGAGAGTTGAACAAATGTAACTCCCACGAGTTGAGATAAGAACAGTCCAGTAACTGAGCTGTAACACAAATCACTATTGCTACCACCAATAATAATGATAAGGGAAATAACAAGGGAAGAGAATAGAACCACTCACTACCCACTGACCAATACTCAGCCTGACCGAGCAGTGGTCTAACCCTTCCGGGTGGCTTCCCTTAGTTTATATACTGGGCATAATGTGCTGTGGTATGGAATACCACTTTGGTCAGTTTGGGTCAGGTGTCTCTGCTTCCTCCCAGCTTCCCCTCCTCCCTGGCAGAGCATGAGACTCAGAAAGTCCTTGGTCAGACCAAACATGTCAGCAGCAATTGAAAACACTGGTGTTACAGTGCTGTTCCCAGGCCGAAAATCAAAACCACAGGGCTGCACCAGCTACTAAGAAGGAGAAAAATGACTGCTACTGCTGAACCCAGGACAGTAGAAAAACCTTTGCTGCTTTTTAATAAAATTATTTAGAGAGTTTTAGTACATTTAGGAGCAGTCCAAACAATTAAGAGATGAATATAAGCCTCTAGCAGGTTGAGAGCACAGTATTTTTTTTTCCTAGAAGATGAGGGTTACAAGAGTACCAAATGTAGTTTCTTTGCTGCAGCAACCTAGAGGAATAAGCTCTGAAGTGACCAAAGAGTCACCTTTCTTTTTTCCTGTTTCTCTTGTAGAGTGATATATAGGTATTTAAATAGGTATTTAAAACCCACATGTTCCTGTAGTTGTCATGTCCAGCTTCAGCTCCTTGGCTCTGCTGTTTGGGAATCAGCGAGGGCAGTGTAATTTGGGGGGTAGCTACAGCCAAAGAGGAAGAGGTTTGTGCTTTCACCTAATGACTCCTGAGCTTTGGTCCCTTTCATGCAAAACGGACATATCTGAAATAACTTTGAATGTCATAAGAATCTGTGCTTAGGGGTGAGGAAAGACCCAGAAGCATCCCCAGCAAGGGACAGGCTGTGCCATAGTGTTCTGCAAGATGGATGTGTGCCCTTTGGGCCCAGATGCTGCAGGTGATGCTGCAGGTGGTGGCCCTTTGTCCAGCTGTGCCCAGGGCAAGGGCATGGAGGAGAGGGGAGCATGGGTGGTCTGGGGCTGTGGTGCTGGAAATAGGGGGAACCAGAATTTCTTCCCCATGTGACAGAAAGGTTCTTAGTTGGTTTTTGTTCGTATTTTTTTTTTTTTTTTACATTCATAGTTCTGGGAGTTGAGGAGATAGTTGCTTAAAAAAATCTGAATAGAAACAGGTGGGGTTTTGCATCCACAAAAAGTGATGCTACTCCTTTGCCTCCACCAGCATTTATTTCTCATGGCAATTTCAGTTCATTAAAAAGTTGTTTTTTGTCACTGCAGTCCTAGACCTGGGCTCCTGACATAGTAATTCCATGGGAAAGAAAATGCATATGTAAGGCTTCTTGCAGAGGCCTTGGTGTTGTCTGAGCTCTCTCTGTGTAGAAGTCCTTGGCAGCTCTCAGACTGTTGAGAACAGAGCCAGGCAGTAGTGGAGGGCTGCCTCTTGCTCATCAAAGTGTGCCCCGCACCACATCTGGGATGGGCTGCAGCCATGGATCCGGCCACATCCATGTCTCGCTGTACGCTGGCTATGAGGATTTTGTCCAGGAGAGCTGTGGAATTTGCCCTCTCCCCATAGTCCGTCTTTCTTGTGATGGTGCTGGCTGTTCCCCTCTGCTTCTGCAACCCCTGTCCCCAGTGGCAGGAGGTGGGTAGGGGGCTCTGCTTTTGAGGATGTGTGTGTTTTCTATGCTATGTTGCTTCTCCAGAGAGACTCTTCCAACTAATGTATACTTGAATCTTCTAATTTTCCTTGGAGGCTTTCTGCTTTGCTTTTTTTTTTTGTGGGGAAGGGGGTGGGACACAACTGGGTTTTGTTCTGCTACAATTAGAATCCAAGGAAATCAATTGGAAGAAAAGCTTCATGGCAAACAAATGGTGTTCCCCAAACTTTTTACTTGGGCTCCTTTTCTCTTTTTCTACCACGTTAGCTTCTTTGGTCTCCCTAACAATTTGGGTTTTTTTTGGTTTTGTTGGGGGTTTTTTGTTTGTTTGCTTGTGGTTTTTAGTAATGTTTTTGGATTCTCAGCACATTTAACGTGCTGTCCACAACCATTTATCCCTATCAGCTGCCCCTTTTTATTGCATTTCTTCTTAATAAGCCTCCCTGTTTGTATGACTGACATTTTGGGAATTAAGCAGTACTCCCCGGGATGTTTTCCCCCTACTCCTGTGCTCCTGCAGGGGTGTCAAGTCCATGTATGCCAAGGTTACTGTTCTGGGTGGCTGGGGAGCATTTACAGCCAATCTGTTCACTCGGGACCAAGACAAGAGCTGGTACTGTTGCTAAACCACTGGGTACTAGGGCTTTGGAAAGCACAGCTTGCAGGCCACTAGCTTTTTCTTCAATACCAAGCAGCAACTCAAGTGATGAATTTTCCCTCCTGTAAGATGTTTTGGTAAGATTCTGTGTACTCCAACCCTGCTTCATCACTTGCTTCACATGGTCATTTCTGCTACACTGTCTTGAGGACAGGAGTGTCTTTTCCACCAGCTTTGCTTAGGCAGGAATACCTAGGTGAGTGTGTTTCACAAATGATGGTACCTATTCTATCCAGGCATATGTTCCCACAGGCACTTTGCAGAACTGAAGACTTGCCTTGGGACTTTTGGAAAAAGCAATAATGCTAACTCCAAAAACTTAGATCTTTTCTGAGAGTGAGCTGCTATTAAGATTCTGTTTTTCTAGTTTTGTCATTCCTGGAAGTGAAATCTCTGCTCTGAAACTTCCCTTTAACAGCTCCCTTTTCTTTTAAATCACATCATCATCTGCAAAGCTGCCAATTTTGAATGCCAAGGTGCTGCCAGCATTATTTCCATGAGTGGTAAGAGTGTAACTGTATTAGGTACCCAGTATCTCCCATCCATTTTCTTCCTGTATCAATTGCAAAGTCAGGTGCTCTCATCCTATCTTCCTCTGTCCTGTTCTCCAGCAGCCTGCTGAGGTCTGAGACTGCAGCACCTTACAGCAGAGGTGCTCCTGCGTTTTATCTGCCCCCCTGCTCAAAATGCTGCACCGTAGTAAAGACCCAGCTCTAAGGTAGCAGAGTATGCCCAGAACAAGCAGGATGGCAGGTGTCAGCTGAAAGCTTGCTTTGGCTCACACTTTAAGGGTTTTTTTTTCGTTTGCCTCCTATCAGGAAAGTGTTTTTTCTTCTGCTGTAATAATTAATGGAAGTACTGAGAGCTGACTTGAAAAGGAAGGTCGCAGACTATTGCACTAAATACGAACCTGAGAGTGCCTGAAAGATGTGATAAATGACATTTCCAGTGACTGTATGGGTGATAATAATACAGAACTTTGGTGTCTAATTATGAGTGTGTGGTACCTCGTTTCCTAGGCTATACTTTCCTTTTTAACAATGCCGTGGGAGGTGGTATAAATAACTTTTAAATGGAGTCTGATTTTCAAGAACATAGGAAACCCAACATCTGTTTCTGGTATTGGTAAATACTTACTATTTACCATTTGTCTGAAGTTTTATATACCTTTAAAGTGCCAGCTATATTTTGAGGACATTCTTACAGTCGTTTTGAGTGAAATTTTGAATGCTACAAATGGAAAGAGATTATTTTCCTGTGAATAAACTGTGTTAAAGACAGTGCCCTCGGGCTTATTTTTGCAAGGTCAGCACGCTCTGCATGTGCGGATGCGCAGGCATGCCGAGCCCCATTATTAATGGTGTGTAAAGTACACACAGTGTTGTCAGATACGGGGTTGAGTTTCAGAACAAGCTTTGGTGCTTAGTAAAGCAAACAGAGCTGAAGATGTTTGAACTGAGGTTGCCTGAGCCATACTGTGATTGGCGAGCTCGCTCCAGGCTTAGCAAAATCGAGGCTGGGACATAGCCTTTTGTGGGTAAGATCAACAGCAGCATCCTCCTGATTTCAGTTTTTCATGTTTTTTTTTTAATCTTGCCTGTCTTACTGGGGACTTCCAGGGGATTGCTAAAATAAAAGATGGTTAACTAGGAAGGTGGCGTGTGGTGAAAAGACTTTAGATAGAAAGTGGGAGACACTGACTGTGATACTTCTCTCATGTTTTGTTTCCTCTTTCTCTGTGTACAGTAAAACTGAGATGCTGGGGAGCAGGGAGCTGCTCAGCCAGCAGCTTCAGGGAGTCTGAGGGAGGTTTAGAAAAGGATTACCTGACACAAGTAGGTATACAATACTTTCATTTTAGTACTGGCAGTTTAGGAGTTTGCGAGCCTGGAGGAAATGCCTGTCTGAGGTGAGACTAGGGGAGCCACACTATGGGTTATAATTAATTTACACACTGAATAATAGAACTGCTTGGGTTGGAAGGGACCTTGAAGATCACCCAGTTCCAACCCCCTGCCACAGGCAGGAACACCTTCTCTAGACCAGGTTGATCAAAGCCCTGCTCAACCTGCCCTTGAACGCTGCCAGGGATGGGGCAGCCACAACTTCTCTGCAGTGTCTCACCATGCTCATAGCAAAGAGCAACTTCTAGTATCTCATCTAAATCTACCTTCTGTCAGCAACGGAGCCACAGTTTAATAGTGATGTAGATCAGTGATAGCTATGCTGCTGCTTTCACACTAGGTTTATGCTGCAGGTGAAAAATGGGAATGAGGAGTAATGAGAAAAACTGTTTCCAAACCCAGGGAGAGCCAGGGTCATGGTGTGAATCTTACAGCCTGGGCTGCCAGCCAGAGTTTTTTGGGTGAGCAGAAACCCTTAGCAGTGTACCTCTGCGCTGCCTGATTTCTTGGCTTCCCACATGTTAACTATTCCTTCTAATGTTTCTGCTGAATGAAAACAGGATTTAGTTTTATTTAAAGATATTTAATAAGATATTTTTTTTTTCAAATCAGTACAAAAAATTTAAATACAAAATTATTTGCTTTTGACATCTCTCTCATATTCTGAGAACACACTGAAGTCACCAATGCCTGGTAAACTGTGCATCCATTCCTGCCACCATTCCATAAAATTTCTGAGATAAAGCACCACATTATATCACTGGAGTCCTTAGTCAATGTTAGACTGCATTAAACTCTGCATTTAAATAATGGTAATGCCAGTTAAATCCAATCTTAGTTCTGCATGAAAAATCTAGTTCATTTTTGAATCATAAGCGGTAGCGTTAGCTAAAGACATTGAAGAAGTGATGAGTATTGAACTCGCTCAGCTAGCATAACAGTGTGTGATGTGCAGCACCGCACAGGGAACCACAGCAAAGCACCCTGCCCTTTGGAAGCGAATACTTTGGAGGTGAGATTAGCACCATTGATGAGCAGACAGCTCTCACAGAGAAGTTGCTCTCCTCATGTACAGAAAAGATGGACGCCTGGAGGTTCTCCTTGGCAACAGGTAGCATATAAATAAGGAAGGGAAATCAGCTTTTACATAAAATGAAGTTCTTGGATAAATTTGCATGATCAGTATTGCTGGTAAAGTTATTTGTTGATCTCAAATGGCAAACTAAAAGTTAATTATCAAGCAGAGCTACTTCTGCTTTTCCTAGCGACTGAAGAGGAAACTGATTTTAACTTATGTTGAGTAGCAGAACAGGTGTCTCTTCTGACATGCCAGGCAGATGCAGGTTCTTATCACGAGCACAGAAATTGAGCAAATTTACACCCACCCTTCTGCATTGCTGTGTACTGGTCAAAATGTCTCCATCATGTGGCACAAAGCAAATGGGAACCCCCTCAGTTTTGTTTCTGATCTACCCCAGCTTCATCAACTGCACAAATGCAGATGGCAGCTTTTCAAGTGCTGCAGCACTGGGAGGTGAACCCAGCACATTCTGGGTCCAGTGACTGCTGGAGGAGGCCCGCGGGGAATAGTCACACCATCAATAATCCTTTTCCATCATAAATAAATCATTCAGTAAAAACACACCTGCCAGAATATTTTACGTGAGGGGAAGGGAAATAAAGTTCCCCAGCTAAGAGACCTATGCTTGCTGGGCAGACCTGCTGTCAAACCCCCGCAAAAACCCACCCAAACAAATAAAAAGCCACTCAATTTTTTTCCATATAATTTGAGACTGACCTATTCTGGTTTAAGTCACCGGTTTTCATCTTGTAACTACAATCAGTGAAACACACAAGAGTGAGTGATTCACACTGATTTGAACATTAGCACTGAATTATTGTGGATGAAATGAAGTAAGCATGGCATGACAGAAATATATAATGTACAGCTAATATGTCCCCCTCGGGTGCAAAATACTGCTTCTGAACCTGATAGACATCTGTGGATATGGTCACCACACCTGTTTTTTTAATTGTTATTTTTATAACTAGCTGTGCATAATGTTAAACTTCGGTGGGGGTTTTTTGTGGGGTTTTTTATTTTGTACAAGATGGTCTGAAACAGTCATAAAATGCATCTTTCATGGTATAAAATTTTGAAGTAGAGAAGAAAGGTTTTGACTCTGTCTGTGTGTGTGTGTCTGTTTTTTGTTTTACATGGGATACAATAAATATCCTGAAAAAGACGAATGAACATACTGCCCAGCATAGAGTCCTGCTGCCTGCTCGGATGGCATCTGAACGTAAACCTTATCTCCGTGCATCAGCGGCACAACGGCGCTGCCTGAAGCCTGGTCCAGGAAGCCCTTCTTGTACTCATCATAGGTATACATCAGCGGCTCATTGTTCTTGAACAATGCTACCCAGACGCTGGCCCCTTTACAGTGGACGTGGTAAGCGAAGTAGTAGATGCCGGGGATCTCGCAGGTGAAGATCCCTGTCTGGGGGTTGTAGTTCTGCCGGCCGTTGTAGAGGAGCTTGTCAAACTTCACGGGCACCCCGACCCGGGGGAAGGGGGTGAGGAGCTCTGCCGTGAATGCTGGCATCTCGTAGACCGCACCGCCAGCCTTGCCTTTCTTGCCCTTGTAGCCATAGGGGGGCTTGAGGCCCTCTACTCCTGGCCTCACCTCGGGCAGGTACTGTCCCACGGCTGGTGGAGTGGGTGGGATCATGACCGGGGGCCCAGGGGGCCCAGGAGGGCCAGGTGGCCCCTGGAGTCCGGGCTGGCCAGGGGGACCGAGTGCTCCGGGCTTCCCTGGGGGTCCCTGCAGCCCTGCTGCACCAGGCTTGCCTACGCCAGGGAAGCCAGGGGGTCCAGGCATGCCGGGCTCCCCCTTAGCCCCCGGCAGCCCTGGGGGGCCGATGGGACCACTGGGTCCTGCAATGCCCGGGATGCCTGAGGGGCCCTGAAGACCCTGGGCACCAGGGAGTCCTGGCTCGCCCTTTGGCCCCACAAGCCCTGGGACACCCGGCAGCCCCGGCAAGCCTTTGTGTCCAGCCTCCCCCTTGGGCCCTGTGGGGCCTGGCAGCCCCCGCAGCCCGGGAGCCCCCACTTCCCCAGGGAAGCCTGGCTTTCCCGGGAACCCCTGCAGGCCAGGTTCGCCCTTGGGACCAACCGGTCCTGGTGGCCCAACAGCGCCACCTTCTCCTTTGGGTCCTGGGAAGCCAGCGGCCCCTGGGGGGCCCATGATGCCTGGCAGTCCCGGCTGGCCTGGCTCCCCTGGGGGCCCCCCAATGCCAGGTGGCCCCGCATGCCCCTTCTCCCCCTTTGGCCCCAGGGGCCCGGGCAGGCCACCCACTCCGCGCTCGCCTTTGGGCCCAGGGAAGCCTGGCTTCCCAACCCCAGGGAGGCCAGGGGGCCCTGGCATGCCTGGCAGACCCTGCTCCCCTTTGCCGCCTGGGAAGCCAGGCTGGCCAGGGATGCCATCCTGGCCGGGTTTGCCAACGCCAGGCAGGCCAGGAGGGCCTTGGATCCCAGGGGCGCCTGGAGGCCCCTGCAGGCCCAGCTCCCCCGGGGGGCCGGGTTTGCCCAGGGGTCCCTGCGGGCCAGGGAAGCCGACCATGCCTGGCTTGCCAACCCCTGGCAGCCCCACAGGTCCGGGGGGGCCTGGCAGTCCAGGCTGACCCTTCAGCCCTGGCAATCCTGGGATCCCCACACCCTTCTCCCCTTTTGGCCCTGGGATCCCAGGGGCTCCTGGAGGCCCCTTCATCCCGGGCTCACCCTTCGGCCCCGGCTGTCCCTGCAGCCCTGGAGCACCCGCTTTCCCTATGCCGGGAAGCCCATGGGGCCCTGGCGGTCCTTGCGGCCCAGGTATCCCCATAGGCCCAATCTCCCCCTTTGGCCCCATCTCCCCTCTTGGCCCCGGGGGCCCCATGACCCCTGGCTTCCCTGGCATTCCTGGCAAACCTGGTTTCCCAATTCCTGGATATCCTTGTGGGCCTGGTTTTCCTTTGGCTCCTGGCACACCATGGCCTGGTAATCCTGGTGGCCCAGGTGGCCCTCTTGGTCCGGGCTCGCCAGGGGGACCTTGCTCACCTCTCAGGCTGCGGATGGGCATTTCTGGGTTGGGAAGAAAAGGAAAAGAAGAAAAAGAGATTGGAGAGTCAAAAGGTGATTGCAGTCGCATCCTTCAAGAAGGACAAAGGCAGTTTTGAACGAACACACTTGTGGTGCCTCCTGGTTTTGTGGTGGGCAGGGAGGCAGAGCTGGACAGTGAATTACAGGCTGGTGTTTGGATCACAGAGGATGTCCCAAACTTGTAGGTGTTTCTGTTTCCATGAAATAAATACTTGATATCATATTTGCTTACTTTTTGCTATGCAAAAGCTATTTGCCCTTTACTAGCATTTTCCACCTATACAACCTTAAGCAGCAAAATCTGCTTTTTCTTCCATACTGCTGTAGGCTAATCTACTCGAAGAGTTTTCTCAGGACATGGAAGTGGCTTGGTGCCCTGTCCTGGGTTCAGCAGTAGCAGTCATTTTTCTTCTTCTCAGTAGCTGGTGCAGTGCTGTGTTTTTGACTTTCAGCTTGGGAACAACGCTGATAACACCAATGTTTTCAGTTACTGCTCAGTAATGTTTGGTCTGACCAAGGGCTTTCTGAGTCTCATGCTCTGCCAGGGAGGAGGGGAAGCTGGGAGAAAGCAGAGACAGGATACCTGACCCAAACTGACCAAAGAGGTATTCCATACCACAGCACATCATGCCCACTACATAAACTGGGGCAGTTACCCAGAAAGGTTAGATCACTGCTCAGTCAGGCTGGGTATCGGTCGGCGGGTGGTGTATTCTTTTCCCTTGTTATTTCCCTTGTCATTATTATTATTGGTAGCAGCAGCAGTGATTTGTGTTATACCTCAGTTACTGGACTGTTCCTATCTCAACCCGTGGCAGCTACATTCTTTTAATTGTCCTCACCATCCCTCTGGGAGTGGGGGAGAGGAAGGGGGGAAGTGAGTGAAGGCTGCATGGCTGAGTTGCCAACTGGGCTTAAACCATGACATGCCCTCATGCTGTAAGAGGAGTTGTGGCATCAAAGTGCTTTTGCTGTAGGAGCGTATACTATCAAGATCATTTAAAAAAGATGATATCAATGAGAAGTTTGTGCATATATGACTGCATTTTCACCAAGTCTTTGGTTCCCATTACTGGAAATCTACACCCTTACCCAGCACTGCTAAGCTCCCAAAGGTTTTTTGTGTAGCCACATCTTGATAGAGTTCTAAACACTGCATAAAATGTTTTTATTATCCAAACCCACGTTTTGTATATGTGACCGCTTAGCACTGCAGGTCAGGGTGAGGGCTTTGCTGCAGAGTGATTGTACTGGGGTTGGTTGCTTTTCAGACTGCAGGCTTTTTGGGCTAAATGGAAAGTCTGCTTCTCTCTCACTCTAAAATGGATAAAGAAGTGAGGGGTTTGGGGGCAGGAGACCAATGAGGTTTAGGGGCAGGAAAATTAACTGTTCTTTGAGAGGCAGCACTCCTCTCTCTGTACACGTTATGTTTTATGCACATACAAAACCTCCCTTTCTCACAAGATGGGTTGGTTTTACTACAGCCAGTTGTGCTTGTTCAGACACTCCAAAAATAGGCCCTGAAATCTTCCATTTCCCTCTGAAGCCAGCAGAGGCTGTGATTAAGCTGAACCTTCAATAAGACAAAGAGTAAACCAGCTTGTCTGAAGTCTCACTGCTCCCACAAAGATTTTATGGCGTGGGATAATACTGGGTGTTCCTTGTTGCCTTTTGTATTTTGGACACTTTATGTAATTTTCCTAGATCTCCGAAAGTTGTCAGAACTTCCTTTACTGGATACTGAAAGTGCCTGTACATGCAGACTCACCCAGTAATGCTTGTACCTTCAATGCTTTTGTTACACCCATAAATAACCTACAGAAAGAGGACTGCAGGGTCAGAAGAGGAATTGCATGTTTTAGTCTGCAAACCTTTTAATCTCCCCATCTTCAGTCCCCCCCCCACACCTCGGGCAAATGGTGCCGTGGAGCACCAGGCAGGACTGTGCAGGAGTGGTGAGGGGCATGCTGAGCCTACCTTTCTCTTTCTTGGGAGCCATGTCCTTGCCAAGTAGAGGCATCTGTGGGACCTCCTTCATGTACTGGGGCAGGTGGGGGTACTCTTTCCCATACTGCATGTGGGGCATCTCCTTGCCCATGTGCTGCATTGGGATGCCTTCTTTGCCCAGTGGTATGTGAGGTACTTGTTGTCCAAGGGGTTGGTACTGGGGCACCTGGGGTGGCAGCTGCTTGATGCCATAGTAGGCGCCGCCTTGAGCAAACCTCACCAGCTCTAGGTAAATGGTGACAGCCACTGCCAGCAGCTGCACAGGGAAGAGCAGCATGGCCATCACCTGCAAAAAAACATGATAAAACCACAGTTAGCAGAAAATCTGTTTTAGCGTTGTTGTGAGTCTTCCTTTGGTGTCGACCTGCTCTCATTTTTTGCAACAAACTGGACCTAAACTTCTGCAAACTGGCTCTGGTTCCTGTGTTGCCCTGGAGGACATCCTGTAGGACAGGCCTGTATCTGGTTTATTGGAAGCTCTTACTCAAATGGTACTATTATACTGCTCATATGCATGTAGTTTTACCTTGCTCAACCTGGGCGGTGCCATCTGCCATTTCTCCATAAGAAGGACCTCTCCTTCCCAGCCCCAAGCTGCAGTGTGCTGCTTTCCCACTTGTGTCAGTGCTGCGCATAAGGTTTGTGGAGCTCTGCTGCAAGCTGTGGCACAGGGTGACAGCCTGCAGGGGAGCATGTGGTGCCTCTTAAATACTTTCTGCCCATGAAAACTGAATTACCAGTACCCCTTCTGCTGTATTTTCCACAGCAATGAAAGCACAGTTTCTGCAGCTTAGATCTGTGCCTCGGATTGTGCCTGATGGCTGTGGGGTCCAGGGGCTCTCCATTTCTGCTGCAGCTCCTTGCCAGCTTTCCTCCAGAGTTTCTCTCAGACCTCACTGGGAAGATGAGGGCCATGTAGGAGCTGTTAGGGCCATCACTGCCTCCAGTCAGCATCTGCAGGCCCAAGCCTCTCTCTGGAAATGTTCATCTATTTCCTAAAGGTCTTTCCCACTGCACACCCTGTCCCCTCCCCCTGCAGCTCATCCCAGTGCCTCTCCAGCCCTACTAACACAACAGAACAAGGGTGGTTTTCTTTCTTTTTCTTCCTTAACAAACTATAAGCTTGGGACTTCTTGCCCCATCAGCTGCTGGCTTTCCTTTCTGCAGTAAGAACGTTACATGCACTGCTCACTTTGTGTGTGAGCAGCAAATCAGGAACCAGGAATTCCTAAAATAGTGCAAATTTGGTGCAGCCTGAGGTAAAAAGGAACCTCTCCACATGTTTGGGTATTTTGCTGATTGTCCCACAACCAAGCCCTGCAGGCTGTTCCTGCACTTTTCAAACACACTTGGCAGTTGCCAGGCCTGATGGCTGTCCTGCTTGTCCCTGCTTTTCTATCATGCAAAGATGCTTTGCAGTCCACCTGGGCACCTGGAAAAGCCAGCACCACACATGCACACTGGCAGTTCTCTGCCAAGCAGCTCGCTGGGACTCATTTCCAGCAGCTGCTGGGCCCTGCTGAGCCCAGGTGTGCTGAGGTGCCCCGAGGGCTTTGTGCCACCTGCTTATTTCCCTGTCCTTCCCCAACAGCCCGGCTGTACACAGAGGACAACAAAGCAGCTGGGTCTGTGGCAGGGCGGCTCAGCACCACGACCCTGTGCCTGGGGAGTTTTCCCGTTTCCCTGATGTGGCAGTCCCTCGCCTCAGTCCAGCTGATTGAGGGGGTACAGCCCTGGCTCCGCTGCACAGGGTGAACGTGCAGCATGCAGGAGGACCCCTCCTGCTTGGGGGACAGTGTGGCCCAACGTGAGCTGAGAGGTGTCCTTGCAGGGACCCTGCAGAAACTTGGCTTCAGGTAGGTAAGACCACCACCAAGAGCTGGGGGAAGTGTGAGAGGTGGGTGCGTTTGGAGGGAGGAAATGTGTTTATGGAGGTGGGAGGAGCCACGGGTTCTGCTTGCTTTCTCTTAATGCTGTATAGCGTTCAGCAGGCCTTCAAAATGGTCCTCAAAACAGTTTGTGAGGGTGGGACTTGTGCCTGGTGGACAGAGGGTGTGAGTAAAACTCACTGAGCTCAGGGACCAGGCCAGTGGCACCACAGGAGTTGAGCTCTGGAGTCACGACTCACAGTTTCCTCAGTCACTGCTGTAGGGCTCAGCTTGAGCACCAGGCAGGCTGCCATGGAATGTTCTGAGGCACCTGCGTGCTGTGGAGACCAGGTGGTAACATTGTGTGTCATTTAGCTTTTGTTTTACTCCTGCTCGAAGTTCTCCATTTGCTTTGTGTTAGCAAAGCACCTGGAGAAATACTTGCTCCTCTTTCAAAACATTTCTCCTTCATTTTGTTCTGTGATCTCTAATCTCTCAATTGAAGTTACTGTATCATTACTTAAGGTATAAGTGGAGGCTAAACCAAAACTGTGTATTTAAAATAACCAGCAGAAAGTTAATATTTTCAATAATGATTATAAATAGACAAATTGATTATATAAAAGATGGAGCTAAGTGTTAACAGCAAAACAAATCATTAAAGAAAATGAAATATTGGTTAATAAACACTAGATGGAGCATCTGTTGCACAGCTGAGTTTCTGGAGTCACTTTCTCTTCCAGGAATTCAAAGTCTTGGATGTAGCCAGCTGCCATGTGGCAAAGAAAACAAGAGCCAAGATGTAGAGGAGTTTGTAAGTGTAGCTAAAGCCCAAGCAGTCACTCATTCTTGTTCTGCAAAGCATTTCAGCTCCATCTCCAGGGAGTTCAGTGTGGCTTTTAGCCCACAGCTGCTGCTTTGCTGTCATCTGCAGGACCGGGGCCTTAGGACATGGTATTTCTGCTTAAAGCTCAATGGCACTGGACTGCAAGGACAGCCTGTGCATGGTCAGCTGCCACAGCTCAGCGGGGACATGGGAACTCACTGACCTGGTCCTGCAGCAGCTTCATCTGGACCCCAAGCAACCTTTTTTGGGGGGGGGCTGGCAGGGGGAAGGGGACCCCCACTCTTGTCTCTGATGCCCTTTCTGCTCCTTTCTAAGCTGTAAGGAGTAACTGCTTGCGGCTTTGCCTCTGTAGGTGAGCAGAGTAACACCTGCCTCAGTTTCCTGGGAAAGTCCAGGCTACTGGAACAATTGCAGCATTCTGTGTATCTCTCCTAAATTAAAACATTGCTTGTATGAAGAAAAGAATGCAGTGAAACCTTAAAAAAAAAAAAAAGAAATTAAAAGATACTGTATGATTTAAGACTGTTGGGGAAGCCTACAGATATGAAAGGCAGGGTGGATTTTGAAGGATGAGGTTATTACATTAGCTTCTTGGCTACTTTTTTGTTCTGGTGGCCAGTTTCTTGGAGTTTGTTTTTTGTTTTTTTTTTTTTAAGAAGATAACTGGAGTGGAATAAGTGGAGGGGGAAATAGGTGAAATTCCTTTGGATGCGACTTTCCTGCTTGTTTTTATTACAAAACATGTCTTTGTGTGCGAGTGGGAGCTACGTGAAATAACTGAATGAAGTTTCCTACAGCGAGACTCCAGCCTGCTTGCCGCTCAGGGTGAGCTCGAGCTCCCTCTGCCCTGCCAGGTGTCACACAGCACACCTGAGGTCCAAGAGGCACGACCAGCAGCACAAGAGATGTTTTTGTGTGTGCACATGGAAATGTTGAGGGAAATCAGGCCAGACTTCTAGAGATAGGAAGGATCCAGTAAATGAGGTGATCTCACTACATCTGTGTTCCCTTTAATGTTTTTTGACTCATCATAACCAAAACAGTGTGGCCTGGAAATGACGTATTGCTTCTGATCTATTGGTTTTGGCTGGGGCTGGTGCCTGTGACTAACTGAGGTGGGAGGCGGGGGTTTATTTACTGAACAACCTCAGGCTACATAGGACTTGGCCATTGTCTCTGTGGGAAGGGGTCAGAGGCTCCCTGGTGGTCTCATGTGAGCTGTCTGAGTCTTGGGCTCGGCCGCAGGTACCTGGGAAGCAGCCTGTGTTCAGTGCTGGCTGTACAGTTCGTCTTTCCCCTGGTCCCAAAGGAAGGAGGGATCAGACAAATTAGTCTTGATGAGAAGTGTGGTAGTCATGGGTGTGACTGCTACTGCTTGCTGCCTCCCAGCAGTGGGTCCAGCTGGATTATCACTATCAGACACTGTCACTATAAGGCAAGCCTGCCCTGAAGCATGAAGCATACCTTCTGTGTTTCAGCTCATTGCCTGTCTCATCCTACTCAGCTTCTTGAGAAAGTTATTTATGTACTGAGGGAGAGAAGTTGAAGGATTTTTTCTGCCCTGCAGTTTGTTTCTGAATGCCTGAGTGCACAGCTCTCATTGTTTAAAGACCTTGCAAGGAAACCACAAGCATCTTTAAATGCCTGAAAGCTAATGAAAATCTTGCTCTTGTTTTTTAAAGAAGTCTATAGATCCTAAATGTTGGATAGGTCCTCCAGAGCTTATGAACAGCAAAAGGAGATTTTCCCAGTGTTGACAGTACTTAAGGAAAATACCAGAGTGAGGAGGAGAAAAATCTGTGCTGAAGATGCAGCCAAAGTATAAGGCTTCCCAGATCCTTCACCCAAATGCCATCCATTTAAAGATCATAGAATCATAGAATAGTTAGGGTTGGAAAGGACCTAAAGATCATCTAGTTCCAACCCCCCTGCCATGGCCACAGACACCTCCCACTAAACCATGCCACCCAAGGCTATGTCCAACCTGTCCTTGAACACCGCCAGGGATGAAGCATTCACAACTTCCCTGGGCAACCCGTTCCTGTGCTTCACCACAATTACAGTAAAGAACTTCTTCCTTATCTAATCTAAACTTCCCCTGTTTAAGTCTGAACCCATTACTCCTTGTCCCATCACTACAGTCCCTAATGAAGAGTCCCTCCCCAGCATCCTTATAGGCCCCCATCATCTCCAAACACATTCATGTAATTCAATCTAACGTGTTGTTAGTGGAGCAATAGGTTGGTGTTGGAATGGGATTTTCCTGGGTGTCTGTCAGAAAGCAATTGAGCATGTCTTTGTATTTATGGCAGGTAAATTGGTGCATGCATGCACCTGTAGAGAAGCCGAAGGCTTGAAGAAAGCAAAGTTTTACCTTAACTGTTTGGTTACCTGAAGGAAAATACAGGAGAAGCAACTGTGACTTCATAGTGTGTGACATGTCATTTTGCGCCAGTCATACAGATTAAGACACAAGAAACGTTTTGCTTTACCTCGGGTGGGGTAAGACAGTCAAGTGCGAAGGAGCTTTATCCTAAACCACAGTGCTCAGCTGCTCTGTGTGAATGCTTGTGGCTGGCTCTGAGGGTGAAAGAGCCCCTGAAAAAACATATTTTTACGGGCAAAGCTCAAGTGAGAATATTTCTCAATAACATCTTTAGTAGAGCTGTTCTCCTGAGAAAACTAGAAAGGACCCTCCTCTGGCTATTTGCGTCTGTCAGTAGAAACTGAAGACAAAACAAAATGTACCAGCAGCCGTATTTCTTAAGTTGGTGTGAAGAAATAATGGCTGGCTTAGCCCAATTCTGTAAAGAATGTATGGAAAGAGTGATGCCTCTCCACATGGGACTTGAAATCATAGGTGGTCTTGCAAAGGATGGAAACCAGACCTTGATTTATTGTTTTTTACAGGAAAGTGTTTGCTCTGCAACAAGTTTAGGGGTTAACTGAAATTCACCCATGTCTCAGAACCTCTAAGATACTTGCCTGGAGACTAGCTCTTTGGGCTTAATTTACCACATGGTGCTTTAAAACCACTGTATTTCCCAAGGAGGTGTAAGGCTTGATTATATCGCAGTGACCTGAACATTTCTGCCCTGGAATCCCTTCCACAAGGGCTGCCTAAAGCTGCAGGGAGCCATTCCCCACTGCACTGAGGGGATGGACTTGCTAGCACTCAGATTTCCACATGGAAAATGACTGCTGCAAAACTCACAAAACCTCCTCCTGTGAAAGAGATTTTGTCCCCAGAAAGGGCTGCTAAAATATTGATGCTAAAAATCTAAATTCTCTAGGGTTTTTATTACTAGAGATCAAAAGTGGTTAGGAGCACGGTTACTTTTGGAGTATTAACAAGTATCTACAACAGTGTATCCTCAGATGCCTCTGTTCTTGGGGAGGGAGGGGCCCGATCCCACAGCAACATTATTAAACGCCACTGAGCCTGTCTTGGTCATATGCAGGGATACCGTAATGCAATGGAAATGGCAAATAAGATGTTACTGTGCTTAAGGAGTAAAAGTGCTGTGTTGCAGAGAGCTGGTGGGTTAGATGCACAGTAGTCCTTCATGGGGAGTTCCCTGGCTGTACCCCAGCTTGCAGGCAGAGGTGTGTCTCAGCTCATGAGGAGTCAAGAAGGGCTTGTAACCTACAAAGTCTTAATAGAGAGTGAAAACTGTTTGGTTTTTTTTTTTTTTTTTTTTTTTTTGCATTTTCAGTTTTAGCATTACTTTGGTACAAATAACCTGAACTGTTCCTGTTTTGTACAGTATGGTTCCGTTAAACCACTGGGTTATATGTGCAAGCATGTGCACGCACCCACTTCATACATATTTTTGTCAGGCCCCACCACCTGAAAAGCATTAGATGAATCACTGAGCATGTAATTTATTTTTTGGCATTTGTAAACTGATTCTGTTAGCCAGCTACCTTTCTTCTGAGAAATTTCAGCATAGGATGAGAACAGCAGCTGTCAAAGCCTTAGTTCCTGTAGTCAGTCAACACCAATGAATAGCTGGGGCAACTTTAAGTGGGGATGTCTTTAGATGCAAAAAGTCAAGCAGATGTTGGTTGCTGTTCCCAGTGGCAGTGCTGTGATGCGTATGTGACTTGAGCAGTGTTCTTCCTGCACATTGTTCAGTTTTCAAAGACACTATTTCAAAACTTCATCTCAGCTAAAATCAATCTCTGGATCATTAAACTCCATTAAGGACTAACTTGTCAGTCAGCAAGTACTTTCTGAGGGAATCTGAGGATACCCTGTACTGCACGGAGACTGAATTTTAGTGGGAACTTGTATTTTCAGTGGCAGGAAAACCCAACAACCTTCTGCTTGCCACATAATTTTGTATTTGCTCAGAGCTCAAGGTGCCACTTAATACAAGCATTGCCACTTGAATGTAAAGCATTCTTCTGTCTTTCTGTGCCAAGCAAGATTTTATATCATTTGGACAGATGTTTTTGAATTTGCAATTAAACTCTGTTTGGGGGATTTCTTTTTGAATATTCAGTCATACTCCACATAAAAACAGGGAGTGAAGGCAACCAAATGCAACTTGGCACAAATTTCCTCTGAAAGCTAGCTAGTTCCATAATGCATATTAAGGCTAGCTATGCTGATTTAATCTTATTTTCACCAGTAAAGAGCAGGAGGGTGACAAGGGAGAACACAGCCTCTGTGCAGGGGCTGAGCTATGCCCACTGACGTCAGCCCAAGCAGATTTGGGGTTCCACACCATTTTACATTTAATGGTGCCTATAGTTTCATTGAAGGTGATTACCTGTTTCTCAAGTAGGTGAAGAGTTTACCTCGCTAAAGGGTCTATGAGGGCCTGGACACTCAGTAAGGAGGAAAGTAGGATTTATGGTAAATGTAGTCTGGCCTTCTTGCCTCTTGTGAAATTCTCCCAGAAAGATCAGGTTAATTATTTCCCAATCTCCTCCTTCGCTTTTTCTCACTGTTCTTTTCAAGGAAGCAAAGTGTTGAGTGTCTGAGTTCAGTTTAGATTACCAAGAAACAGCTATTGTTCAGTATGTTAAAACTAAATGAAACCTTTGCTCAAGGTCTCACAACTGTGTCTGATTATCATGTGGTATTTACCACGTCAAAGAGGCATAACAAGGACTGTCATAACAACATTTTAAAATGCATGCATGTATAAACCCACTCCTAATGGGGAATAATCAACATGTGGTGGATGCATATTCTATTTTTTTTTTTTTTAATTCAAAGCGGTGCCTACAATTGCTTTCTTAGAGAAGCATGAAAGCATCTAAATAAATGCATTAATCTTAAAAACTGATAATAATCTGTAAGCTGCCCTTGGCTTCAGTGATAATAGCATGTTATGTTTTTGTGATGCCTGGGGAGATCTCTGTTTATCCATTTGTAAATTCATTTCCAAAGACAAAGCAACTACCTCTGCTCCAATCTCTTTGTGAATACAATTGTGTGTGTACTCAGTCTGGACAGTCACTCAGCTCCCTGTATGAAAATGGCACCCTTGGACTTCCCCTGTTTTTTACTTCTGAACAGTGAATATTTGCATGTGTGTCTATATCTACATATATATGAGAAGAGTTGTCTGTGTGCAGGTATTTATGTGTGTATATATGTGAAACATGTATCCTGGGACTGGAAGAAGCTATGATGAGGGGGAGAAATTAGGCCCTCAGACCTAATGTTGTCTTCTCCCCATGCCCAGTCTGCTGAGATTCTACCTACATGGGCCTGGGTAGGCATCTCCATCTCTCTCTGCAAATCTGGGCATGATTAGATTGGCATTTCCGCAACCCCTGACTCCCAGGCACAGGGCTCTACCAACTCAACACAAACACAAAGCTCACAATTTACAGTGGTATTCAGATGCCTGGCACTAATAACTGATGCCCAGGGGAGTTATTCTGACTTTGAGGATCTGGCCCAGAAGCTGTTTGCTGGAAAATGCCTGAAAGCTACTTGCAGACAGACTGCAGGGAGCCATGACAAGGACCAGTAAGCTGGGCATCACTGGCCGGGTGACCACAGTCCCTGGGGATGCAACTCTCTTGCGTGGTGGCATGTACTTGTTAGTATGAATTGGTGTCTGACCTCAGGGTGGGGAGGAAGGACCAGCATGGAGAAGTGTTTGCAGAAAAGCATGCAACTTTAATTATGGGATTGGAATTAATTAAGATTTAGCAAATACCTGCCTAAAAGTAAAGGAATATATTTTCCTGTTCTCTGTGATACGTCATATGCTTGAATCCTCTGCCTAATGCTTGCTTCTGGGCAATTTGCCTGCAGCCTTGGTGGCAGGCAGTTTTGACAGAGAAACTTAAGAGACTTCCACTAGCTCCCTGTTCAGCAACTAGCTGCATGAGGCACATAAACCTGGACCTGATAATGTGGAACACACAAAGTGATCAAAGCATAGAGCTGACTCCCCACTTCTGCTTATCGGTATGTAAGCCCCTTCCTGGCGCAGAGCCTGGGACCGGCAGTCAGTGTGTCAGAGCACAGACTGTTTGCTCAACATGGGAACTGACCTGAGGGCTCCCTCTCTGAAGCGGTGGTGCTACCAGGCGCTGCAGAAGGAGCAGCCCATGGGCACAAGCACTGACACTGTCCGAAGGAATTTGCCTTATCAGATGTAATGGTTTTTCTGTGCACAAGCAGCCCACTGGCAACGAAGCTGGTTTTTATGGAAGTGCTTTTATAGTCAACTGTTTCCCAGGGGCATTGTTAGTGTTGAGATTGTTTTGGTGGAAATGCTTCATATCTACTGCCAGTCCTCTATCCCAGAATAAATGTGAAGACAAACAACCGGAGATGTGCTTCAGAGTGAAGTGCTTGATCCTGTACGCTTAACCTCAGGGTGTTGATAATGAACTGTGGTGATTGCTGGTTGCAGAACAGTGTGAACAGGGAATGACAGGCTTTCTTTGGAAATCTCCCTTCTCAGCTGTCATTCATTGCTCTTGGCCTTACCCTGCCCTGAGATAGGTTGTGTTGGCTGCATGCAGTAGAAGCTTCCCAAATTTTCATGGTACAATTGTTTGCATGTTATTATGGTACAATGGTTTGCAAAGCATAGCACAGCATTTTGCTATTTTAATCCAAAGCAGTGTCTCTAGTAGTGCTGCTATGAATTATAGTCACTGGTAGAAGTGTAAAAAGTTTCTATTTTGCTACCTCTTGCTTCAGCCAGCTACAGCTTTGTGAACAAGCCACATGCTAGCAACTGGCTCTAAATGACAAGTGAATGATTTGCACAGTTAAGCTTGTTAATCAGTGAAATGCTCCATCTTACCAAATGCATGGAGTAGACAAAAGTGAGGGCAGCAGACTGTCTCTTTTGGTGGCAATTAATAAAATCTAATGTATTCAGAAAAAATAAATTGTATTCCTTGTGAATGTGCGCTGAGTCCTAAAGAGAGACAAAAGATCAACTCAGGTTATATATACTTTATTCTAATACAGCCTGGTGTAGGATTTTCTTTCATGTGTCTGGGAAGACTGCTTAGAAGGTAAGCATTATGTGAATTAGTAGATCTCAATACCTGTAGGAAAGCTTTAGGAAAGCTTCTAAGCTGTTTATGCAAAAATCCTATTCATTAAAATCTACAAGACACAAATAGGTGCTAGAGTACATATTTTTCTCAAATGCTTCCCAAGAAGTGGCAATAGAAAAGAAAATCCTAATTATAAAAGTGTTCTTGGTAGTGACAATGACTGTTAAAGATGCTACAGGGATGACCATAATCTGTCTTTTTATTAAACATTATGAAAAGCATTACAGGTGTCTGCACATGCAGTATTTGTGCAGGTTTGACTTTTCAGCCTAGCTAAGCTATGCTTGGTGCCAAACCTGAGGAAATGTGGGAAAAGTGGCCAGAAACTAATCTTCTTCTCTTGATCCCAAGGCTATAACAAGTGTTCTTTCAGTTGCTGATGCCACTTTAGGCCTGACTGCCTTTCACAGCCTGTGGTCCACCTACATGCACCCTGCTGTGATATAGTGTCTTGCCATGCCACAGCTGTGTCTTCATTTTGGGAGTAAAAAGGCCACGCTGTGTTCTGGGCAGAGCCCAGCTGCAGCTTTGGGAAAGGCAGGTATCTGTCTCCCTTACCACCAAGGTCCAGCCTGTGCTCTGCAGAGGGGGCATTTTGGGAGGTGAGGGTTCCTGGCACCTTTTGGGTGCCTGAGGCAGGTAGGAGGCTGGCTCCTTGAAAAGGGTAGGCTTTAGCCACTGTATCATCAGTGATGAAGCGGGGACTTCTCTGAGGTTTAGAACTGTATTTACCATCCTATTCCCTCCTCTTTTTAGCACTGCACACATATTGGTTAAATTTAAGTGCTTTAAAGTGATCTAGATGGGGGCCTAACATGACCCCTAACAAGGCATCAAGATCATGAAGCCTTATTATGAAAGAGCATCTAATTCTGGCTGCACAAGTTCTTTGGTTGAAATCTTTTGCTTATAGAGAAGCTCTATTTCATGTGTCCCTTTGTAGTGATCGCACTCTAGCCTTTGCAACCTCGACAGTGTTTACTTTAACAGTCCTGGGAGCTCTTGAACTATAAAGCAAGAAATCCGTGTGGGACTTTGAAGTACTTGGCCTGATCTTAATTTGAAACAATTTTTTGTTCTCTGTCACTCCTGTTGCAATCCTGTGGCCTTATGTATTGCTTTCTTGCCATAGAATTGCTTGACTTCCTGTTCCTGAAACTGGCACGGCATAGCATTTCTGTTCCTTTTCTTTGATGGTGTACAAAATGTGTTCTCTTGGCCTGCACCCTCATGCTGCTTCATGACTTTTTTTTTTTTTTTACAAAAGCAAAAGGCTGTGGAGGCTCTATTTCAGTGAGGAATTGTTACCACTTATTGTATTTCCATTCACTGTGCTTTGATGAGCCTGTCGAGAGAAAGAGCAGCTTCTTTCTCCCTTACTTTCATTTGCTGTATTCTAACATTGGAGGTCTTTGGAACCGAAGTCCCAGCCCAAGAGAGATGTGAAAGCAATAACAAAAGCCTGTAAAATATTTTTCTTGAAAAGAACCTCATGTATCTCAGTCAATTTTTATCAGAAGGTTATTTGCCATTAAAAAGTTTCCTGCCCTTTGCATACTTCTCCTGCCTTTGCACAAAGAGCGGAAGAAATGATTTTGCCTTAGAAGGTTAAACATGCCAGGCTACTCCACTTAGCAAGAAATCAGGGAGATGATTTTAGCAACAATTATTTTCCTATTATAAGATATTGCAGATATCATTATATTTGTTAGGATGTGCTGATCTTTGTGATGACCTGACACTATTCCATCTGTAAAAATCATGCAAATATTATTTCATGATCATATTTCCTAAATGGGTAAATTATAATTTTAATGCTGCTTTTCTTGATAAAGACTAAGATGACAGTAACCACTAGTGAACACTCATTTGGCTGAAATGGTTTCAAAACTGGGCCTTTAATTTTTATACAAGGCCCTTTGTTCTCTGGATCACATCTGTGAGAAGACATGAAGTTGGAAGTTGCTAGATGCTTGACAGTGGATCTGCCAATGTATGTCTCTTTATAATATGGCCCTGGGCTGCAATCACCACCAGAACCTCTACTGTACTCCTCTACATTGCCATCCTGGTTGAACTGCACACATAGATCACTGTGAAATGCCAGACAGATCTGCCCATAACAGCCTTCTGTCTTTTCCTCTTCGGCAGCAGGTAAGAAATGCTTCTTACTGAAGCCTGCTTCAACACATAAACCCTTGACTACTGGATGGGCAGAGAGATGAAGATTGAAATCACTGTTAACAAGTAACAGTGTACAAAGGAACAAGTATCATGTACAGGCCTACATAGTTAAGCACTCTCTTCCCACTCTACAAGCGCAAATACAGCAAGACACCACCAAACCAATTTTCAACCTGAGTTGTGAAATATTCCTTGCAGGTTTGATTTGGTGAATACTTAGAGCATATGTTTGTCATGTTTCTCAAAAGTACAGTAAAGAAAAAGTCTAGTTCTGAAACACACACAAACATGACTTCCCCCTCCCTCCCCGCTTGTCCTGGATCTATGAAAATAGTCATTTTAACCCCAAAGATGCCACAAGGCAGAATTAATTTCCTATATGCAATCCAATGTGCTATGGTTTAAAGGACTTGAAATGGCCATATCTGTCACCATGGAATAACCCAACCAAGGCCAAAGGAAAGCAAAGACAAGTACTGAAGAGCAAGTACTATCACTCACTCAGGTATCTCACGTCTACTCCAAAAGAAACAATATGACGTATTCAGTGCAGCCATTTGGACTCATGATCACTGGTAACTGTAAGACTAGCAAATATACAAGCTATAAGGCTGGTCAGTGCCCAGCTCTCCTGTCTAACTGTTGCAAGATGTTTGCAGTGAGAGCTGGCACTTGCATTTCATCAGTACTGCAGCCAGAATGAAGGACTATGGCAGCAGTAGTGGACTGACAAACATGTTGCTACCCAGCTACTGAACTGGATCAAAGGGGGATACCAGCCTCCCTTCAGCTGCCTGCTGCATTATGAGGCAGTAGGAGGGGCTGGAAGCACATGAGAAAATAGGACTCGAAGGGGAAAATGAAGCACTTCAGTCTATAATCAAGATCCAAGTACCTGATAAGGAACTGTTGCCTGAGCTAGCAGGCCACTAAAGTCCTCCTCAAGGGCTGCTTGGACTCAGTGCACAAGTCTTTCTTAGTGCAGGGCTTCAACCTGAGCCTCCCTTTGTCTACTGATGCCTCCTAAGCTTTCAAAGTGTTTCCTGGCTTTCCTTCTCCCCAGGCCTCTGCTGTGACCTGTGCCAGCTCCCACCCACCTCTGGGGAGCTGATGTCTGTAGCCTGCTGGCTCAGGTATGCCTGGGAAGTAGGAAATGCACACTTCACTGCCCTTTGCGGAAGGAAGTAATTAGACTCCATTTCTGCAGCCTGAGAAAGACTATGTGGCTGCTCAGAGTTTGAAAGAAAAATTTGGCATGTACCTTTAAAAGAGGATTATGGGTTATGAGCTGAAAGTGGAGGGACTGGTGCCTGTGTACTTCATTCACTAGAAGGCACTTAAACCCAGGAGCGCTAAAATTAAGGATGAACTGCGATCTTCAGCTTTTCCTATCTGGCTGGGATAGGCAGTTCCCTGAACAGTTTTTTTTTTTTTTGTGAATCCCCCTCCAGTTCGCTTAACTCACCTTAAACCCATGCACTGGAGTTCAGGCATCTAATTCAAGCATGTGGACTCCATTATCGGCCAGATGCAAACAACCCCTCATGGATTAGGATCTGTAAGGTCCTATAACCTGTACTGTCAATCAACTAAGGCTTCCATTTTCCCCATGCCCAGTCTTTTTTTTGTTTTAAAATCTGGATTTTGTTGTGAAGCAGATACTAATTTTTAAAAATTATTCTTGTCTTTATGCAAAGGAGTAGCTAAGGCATGTGCTAGCTATCTCCAGGCTGGTACAGTTAAGACAACAATGACTAACATCGCAAAATCTGGCATTAGAAAAGTCACTTAAATGAAATCATGTTCTCAGTCATGTTCTTCCCCACAAATTGTGGCCACTAGATGCTTCTTTCTGAACATCAGAACCAAAGGTTTGTGGCTTAACCAAATAAAAAATAAATCCACTAGGCAGATATTTCTCTAGCAAGGTAAAAGGAGTCTTGTTTCTCCAAACAGCAGAATGGCTATCAGCAATGCTTACAATGGTTTTTCTTTCATTTGTTTTGTTTGAATGCAAGATGGGGCAGTGTTAGGTCAAGAGACCTGCTCAGATTTTCAGATGTTAGCAGAAATTGTGTATTCTTAATAGAAATACTTCTGATGTGCTTTGTGGAAGGCTTGTTTAACCATGCTAAGAGAAAAGATTATTTCGACTACGTTGTTATAGCCTGCAGGCTCAGAGTTTGGGGTGGGGGTGGGGAGGTGGTGTAGGCCTGAGCTGTATTCCCAATTGCAGAATTCTCAATAAATTAAGTAACAAGGCATTAGGTCCTGCAGGAACAAACTCCTTCAAAGACTGTACTCCCAACTTGTGCTAGTAAAATCAATCAGGGACTAATGTTTTCAAAAGATGTGTTTGCAGCTTTGTGAGCTCCAAAAACCTTTGAGGGATACTTTGGCAAGTGCCAGTACTGGACACAGGGTGCAATTTAGGCTATGTATACAGTAGGAGCACTTTACTGCTGAAGGAATACTAAATAGCAAAGTGCTTCTAGCTGAGAAGCAGCCATACCGGCAACTCTGAGCAGTATGCTGTTGGGATAGTAAGCCCTGCCCATGCACACACATGTGTACACAACTGAAATAATCAGTAAGAATTAAAATAAAGAAATTAAAAACTGCCAAGTCAGCTTTGCTGGCATTACTGCATCTATCTGAGTAGCTTGTGGTCATGCAAAGGTTTTACACCACTGGCTGATGGCACTCCAGTGCACAGCAGCTTCACAGCAGGCAAAGGAAGAAGTGCCTGGAGGAAAGCTAGGTTATAGATGGATGGGAACACGTTAAGGAATTAACTGAGATAGCAGAGATTGAGCAGCTCTCTGCTGGATATTGAGGTGTAATGGTATCTTCACTGATTCCAGCTTTAATAATAAATCAGTAGTGACTGTACTGGACAAAATCTAAGAGTTTTTATAATCCATGGGATTGTATGGCATCCATGTTTGTTCTCTCATTAGGTACTATTTTCATTACAAGTTTTTGAAAGTAACATTTCAGAGAAGGGAAGTAAGGCAAACTTATCAAGAGCTTTCATCTCTTTTAAGACATAGGGGACAAAATGTACAAACTAGTACTACATGACAATGCCATTGCTTTTAAATGCAGATTTGGATGAATTAGTTTCAATGGTATCTGCAGAAAAAAATTATCACCCTTCTCTTTTCTTCTTTTCAACCTGAAAGGTAGCAGCAGTGTTTGAAATCACTAAGAAATGAAAGAAAAAACCAACAAACCAGACCAAACAAACCAAAGCAAATCAACAACCCAACTCAGTAGCTTTGATTTTTTGGCAGTTTGTTTCTTCTGCCTATTTAGGCTCTAGATTGGATTGTCTTCTAATGTGTGTACAAATCTCATAAATCACCTTTGAGAACTGCTGTTAAATTCTACACACACTTCTTTCTGATCACCTTTTTATTCTATCTCTCTTCTCTTTATGACATACAGCTATTCCTTTTTTTCTCCTCTCTTTTACTTATATTTATTCCCCAAATGATGCAGAGTCTTTTAACAGTGGGCAGTTGAAAATTACTTATTTTTTTTTATCTTGTAATAATGATTGCATGCCATTTTGGTTTTGGTGTGGAACAAAGTCCTCATCTTGTTTAAATGTGACACCTGAAATGAACTTTTCTTCGGAGGACTAAGCCATGACAGATCATTCAGAGGAAGGGGAGAGATATGTTTTCCTCCACCTGCAGTCATCAGTATATTGTTACCATACAACACTGGCATGACATTCATAATGTAGAGCTAACTGTTACAGAAGAGAAGACAAACCTACTTATTTTTCATTTGAAATTGCAAAATTATTAACACAACATTGTTGAAGAGTTTTCCTGGATAGTTTCCCCTTGGCTGCCTCAGGCTAAAAATGACTGCAGAAGTGTAGTATTTTATGAATCTTCTTGACTGTGAAATCTTGTAATTCTCCTTGGGAGGATCTGTGACTCAGATAAAATGCAGAAATCTGAACAGACATGATGGAAAACCACGTGCAGGAACGACTGTAACTTTGAGAAACTTCTGTCCCATCAGTTTCTGTGCATCAATTACACTGGTGAGTATTTCCAAGAGATCAGTAACTCAGGCCTCCACAATTGTAAAGAAAAGCCCTACATGATCTGGAACAGATTTTTTCCCAAGTGACTCAATTAATTGCTTCCATGTGACAATTAGCAACATTAGAAGCTTGTGAAATTCAACAGACAGGGAACTGGTCACTTGTGCAGACAGGCAATGTGACAAATATAGATAACCCCATCAACTTTTAATGAGAACTGTAATCTGTATAAAGTTTTCTACTTGTTAAATATTTTTAAATGGATCTCAACCTATATATAGCCAGACAGTTACCCATGCAGTAGACTACAGCCTGTTTTTCTTAATCAAGTAAAACTACAATGAAAATTTTGCTCAATTAAGAACCAAAGAATTTGGCTGCATTTTATTTAATTCTTGGCAATATGAAAACTGGTCTTTCCAACAGTAAGTGCCAGTGCAAAATATTTTGGCAAGGAGCAAATGTCAATTTAGAACTATGAAATTCCCATTTTCAGACAATAAAATTAGAATCACTCTAGTTTGTATTAGCTTAAAAAATACTCAACCTCTGGCTTACAATTGTGTAGCTAAGTAAACAGGTATCCACCACTGGCTCAGATTCTGTTCTCAGTTATTGTAGCATTTTGACCATAGTGGTGGTAATTCCTGTTTATAAGTGGAATAACCAGTATCACTGAGTCCTAACTTTTCCACATCCTCAGTTTATTGATATTGATACTCTTCTGCTATGGAAATTATCACAGTGGTTAAATGTATCTGGTTTAAAGTGGACAGCAGTGATTGTTATTGAATCCACTCTACTGCATCACATCTTGCTACTGATGATGTTAAATAGGATGTCACAGATGAACAGCTTTACTTGCCTAGCCCCTCTGAGCTAAAAGGAAAATTTCCAAAGATGGAAGAGTTGCAGGATAAGTGGGAGTGCTGCTTTCCTTTATATTTTTTTTTTTTTAAGCAAATATTTTTCTTATCATAGTTTTTTCAAAACTATCCCAAATTCCTCCTGGAAATTGGGCTGGAAATGTCATGAGAACAGACACTGTTTCATATAGCTGATATCTTTTTCTTTTTTGACTGGTGACAACGATCCCATTTAATTAAATGAAAAAAACTTTGGATGTTTCTGTTGATGTACAGAGGCAGTAGGAGCATATGGGAAGAACCTGTAAATTAAACCTATCTATTGAATGAAAAATACATACTTATGTTCAGACTTGACTGTTGTTTCATAAGGGACTCCCAACAAAACATACATGTGGATCCCATTTCCTGCAGGAGTTTGCTTTTATCACTCATGAAATCAGCATATCATACTTCAAAGATTTCTTAGTTTAGCTAGAAGTAGGGTTGTGAATATTCTGTTCATATCCTTCACTATGCCTTAGCTGATACTACCAGCCAACCCACTTCATACCTGTGGAAAAGACTACTTCTCTTTGGCCTGCTAAGGAGCTCTGCAAGCCAAGTGTCAGTACTGCAATCAGGTCTATAAATCTTCTAGATTATTTGTGCGCTGGAGTTTCTCTTGCCATTGTGATTAAGAAATAATTGAGTTGCAGAATTCCACCAGTACATATGAAGTTAATTGAATTTTATTCTCTAACAAAAGCATTATTTTGTAAATGGAAAAAAAAGGCATAAATGTAAGCAGATACATATGGTTTTTATATTTGAACCCATTTAATTATATCATTAGTTTTGCCAAACAGCATGACATGAACAAGTTAGATGTTAGCCTTTTCTATAATTTAACCAAAGTGATCACATATATAGGGTGCTGGCTACACACATTATTATGTTTGATCTTTGTCCAACCACAAAAAATTGGTGCAAAAAAACCCCCAACAACATGTGAGGACCCAGGGCTTCCAAATATTTTAAACTCATTACAAAGGCACTAAGCTTACTCATTGTTCAGTCTTGTTCACTGTAGGTGATGATGCCTCACTGACTAAAAGTAATAGTCCTAAATTGAATTGTTTTACAGAGAAATGCAGTGGTGCCATCTTTTTTTCTTGTAATTACAGTATAGATGATTCTCAAGGAAAACACAATTTGAAGGTTAACACATTTTAAAATGCATATTTCTGGCCTTGCTCAGCTGTGTGCTGCCAAAGCGTGCATATTAGAAATGAGCTGAGGTGGCAGTATCCAGATCAAGAAAAGCCAAAATTTTTTACTGTAAATATAACACAGACTCTCAGCAGTTGCTGTCTCTAAATCTGGGGCTGAAGCTCTGAATCACAATGGTGAAACAGTCGCTTACTGAATGTTCACTATTCTCATAACATATACTTTCTTTTCTACAGTGCAGGCAGGGAGGGGATTAGAAAATGATAATTCTGAAATACTGTTCTTGCCTCCTCCAAGGACATGCTGTCCCTGGAGAACTAAGGAATTTCTGACTTTTACTTTTTCCCAATGAATTCCTGAAGATAGACATGCTAGCATCTCTGAAAGGCACATTATAAACTGTCTGGTATTGCTGAATTAAATAACGGATTGGCCCATGGCTCTGAGAAAAACTCCTATGTTGGACTTGAATCCTGCCTGCTTACTCACATCTCAAGACTATTTTAGGGCGTGGAAGAATTCTGGTTCAGAGTCCTGATCTGGTATGTCTGGACACCATCACTCAAGCAGCAGGCTCAGGTTTTAATAGAACTAGAGATTTTTAAGCATGTGTGTAATGTTCAAAACTACCTCTGTGACCTTGAGCAAGTTACTTACAGCACCACTTCTTTCCATTGCTATGGACAACAGGCTTGATCCATCAGCCCTGCTCCTTGTTCGCACATGTAGATATTATTTGCTATCACTCCCCAGCTCCTACTTTTTGGTGTGTTCTAACCACTGCTCCTAAGTTTCTTCCACCTTGAACGTTACAGTTCATATTGGAGAAGGAAAGTAGGAATGAACAGTAGCAAACCAATAGGCAGTAGAGTTTTGTGTAGTATCTTGAGGTCCCTGAGCTCAAACATTCCATTTAGCACACCTCTGGAGTTCAGGACTTCAGATGGGGTCTACAGTGCAGGAATAGAAATAACCTGTGGTGAGCATCAAGATGGTGCAGTCTCACTGGCTAGTGGTACCCATGCAACCTGGTTTAAAGTTAAATCTTTGACACCTCTGCAACACATTGCAGATGCTTCTGAGACTGCTGTGTAGGTATTGTCATGCTTTGCTGGGCTCCTCCAGTTCCTCATTTGCAAAATGGGTCTGAAGCTCCCTAGCTCTGAGTAATGCTGTAAGAAGTATGCTGAGCTTTTTAATGAGGCTATACTGTCATCAGTCTTCTCTTATCTCTTATGCTCATGAATGTGTAACACACTAATTTACAGTGAGTAGAAACTTTTGGTGGCAGTAAACTTTTATGTACTACATTGTTTCTCACAGTCTCCAGACCCTGCAGTTGACTGTTTACAGGTCTTTCTAACCTCTAAATAAAGCCACACAGAGCCCATGAGTCAGTCTTGATGAGCAGACACATTTATCCAGGTTCTCTTCAGGACTATGAGATCCCGAAAGGATAGTTTCCTGAAAATATGTTTGTCAAGAAGATGAGTGCTGAAAATAAACAATATAGTGGAGGCCAAAACTGAAAAGAAAACCACATTTTTTGCTTCAGCGAAACCAGATGGACTTGTCTTTGGAGACCCCAGGACTGGCACTGCTTTTGTGCTTGTGTGTGTGTGCTAGGTGCCATATTTTGCCTATTCTTCTTTTTCTGGCTTTGCTTTTGTGTATATCATAGTGTCTAAAGCAATTATTCACATCAGTTATTCTACTTCATCCGTGCAAATTAGAACTGCAGTTGCAGTAAATATGAAACTGTAGGTGCTATCCCCAGTTTTTATTAAATGCTCACTGAATTACTTAAATTCTACATGCTGTTGCTTCTTCTAAATGGATTCCTTGGTCTGAGTAAATGCAATTCATTAACTCTATTCTAACTCCCACACAAGCATTCTCTCTATGCCATTAATTACAGAGCTTTCAAGAGCATTTGCCTTTGCAGCCTATGATGCCATTAGGAAATGGAACAGCACTTTACAATCAAAGGAACACATTTCTATGTCTTGAGATTATTGTTCATCCTGGATTAGATCGGTATTTTGGGGAGCCACCTGAAATTAGCTTGCTTCTATAAGGTACCTATTTCACTCCAGTTTTAAAACCACCAGAGCAACCTTTTTTAGAGTCTTTTTCAGAAATGCTGATTCCCCCCAAAAAAACACTTAAAGCAAATCAAACCTGAAAACTATAACAAGGAATGGGTCTTACTTGAAGGGGAGAGAGGAATAAAGTTTTAGGTCCTGATACTCATGTTTGAGTAGTGTAATTTAGAAAAATCTTCCTTTGTATTGATGTCATTGCCCCTGTGTAAAATTGGGATGATATCTCTGAGCAGAAATAACTGATTCTTTATAGCTAGTCCATCTCCTGAGAAACAGTGCAGGAACCTTCCTTACTGCCAGCTTTCCAGTACTGGCATTTAGTGGGACTGTAAAAGTCTTGGGGAGAAGAGAAGAAGGTGAAGAAGGAAAAGAAGCAATGACTAAAATTGCACTAGCCTGGTGCAGATTAGTCCATTAAAAAGAGGAAAGGACATAATAAAGTCTGGAGTAATTGTTTATTTTAATTTCAGTTTTAATCACATAAATCCTTGTCATGCTGTAATCAGACAAGTTTGCTGAAGGAAGAAAGAAAATAAAGCAAAACAGGGCACGATCTGAGTGAACTGCGTGGGGAGGCCTTGTCTTTTGCAGGCACTGGTCTTCTGCTGCAGGCTGATTCCAGTGCTCCAGCTGGGGTGGGAAGGGATGCTGCTGCCTTCACCCATTCAGTTGCTGGTTCTTCCACCTCCATCCTCTCTCAGAATGGCAGAGCAAGCCAGCCTGGGGTCTGATGTCCCAAGGACTGCTCCAGTCCCTGTGGATTAGCCCTTTGCTGCGTGGGGGCTGGGGGAAGGATTCCCACCCCCATCAGGGGCATCCACCTTCTGGTTCAGCTTCTCAGGCTGTGCCCTACTTTGGATCTCACCTGTTATGGCTTAATGACTAGGTAGTGCTAATGAAAAAGGAGGTGAAGTTGGTGATTAAAATAAGACTCTGAAAGCTGGATTAAAATAAGACTCTGAAAGGCTGGAAATTTCATGGTTGTATAAAGGAAATACTGTTAATCCTCAGGAACAGGTACTATTTCTATAGCAATAATTTAAGACATTTTCTCTTTAGCACAAAAGCCACACACTGGTATTCATGTAGGCTTAATGCAAACACTGCACTGGCAGTTCAGGGGTAGTCAGCTCTTACAAGCAATCATAGCTTTGTAAGCTTTGGAGTTTTATTAGATTCCCTACTGCAGACTTCAGTAGACAAAATGGGCTTGACATTTAAAATACATCCTGTATAATTTTCCTATTTCCAGATACAGTCACCATAACTAATTTGTGGCAATAATCAAAAGAGAATTAAATGTTTATGAATCCTGATTTGTAACCAGGATAAAAAACAGATTGCTAGCAAGTATATTTATAAAATCAAGCTCACTGAATGTCATATAGTATAGCAGTGCATCTGAAGGTCAAGTATTTCTCACTGATGTAGATGTATTTAAATACTGACATGTACTACAGCCAATTCGGATGTCCACTGGCGCCCTTTTTGGTCAGTATGGAAAGTGCACTGGGTTTTCACGGGAGATCCTTGAGAAGGGCCATGTCTCGCTGGTGTAGCTTGCCCCGTAGGTGGCGTGAGCCATCCGCTCAAGCACGGACAGGGGCTTAAAGCTCTGCTTGCTTTTTTTGTGAAACCCATCTATGTTCACATAATGGTCCCTTATATAGGTGCTACAGACTGTGTTGGCTGGGGCACAGTTGTGTTACACTGCCTTTGAGTCAGAACTATTATGCCGTGATAAATTATAAAGATATTTTTTTTCTGGTAAAGGTAAAATCTTATCTAAGGACACAGTGTTCACCTGTGCCTTTGAAGAGTCTTCTCCCAGTTACTTTAATCACCTACATACAGCTCATTACAAACAGCATATTCCTCATATTGGCCAGGGCAAATATGATACAAACTAGGCATTGGAAATGCATTCCCTTTTAGTCCTTGCTTCCTGTATTTTTAGTCTCTCTAGATTTTCAGGCACAATCTCTTTTTTGTCAAAAGGCAAGGGATTTTGCTTTCTAGCTATCCTAGAAGTGTATCGGGTTAGAATGTGCTTTGCTGGAGCACATAAAAACCTGACATTTTTTCTGCTGGTAGGTAGAAAATGGTGAGCACCAGTCCATTGATCTTAATCTTTCTATATTTAGGGAAGAAAGGGAATTAGTTTTGAGTATGCCTTACAGTTCCTATGCAGTTAGACTTCTCATTTGGGGATTATATTCCTTCCTATCTAGGCTTAATCACATGTGAAATGGTGTTTGCATTCCACACTGACCATGGTAGGAGGAGGAAACATCTGTGTTCAGGCATCTATTCTGCTCCATTCAGCACCACTAAACCTCTGAGCACTGATCAATATCTAGGTAAAAAGTGAGGAGGGAGGGGAAGTTAGAAAGAGAAGGAAGTCAGGATTGTCTGGTGAGACCTATCTTTAGCTCTTTACAACCATTGCACACTTGAGTGAGTAACTGCTATACTTTTAAGCCAGGTAGAATGGAGATCAGGTTTCAAACAGTAAAGAACATTTAATGAAGGGCCACAACAACAAAATATGTTTTGTATCTCCAAGCACAAAAAGTATTTGTCTTGAGAAGGGTATAAAGATATATGCTGCACATTAGCTGGAACACATATTCTGCCTGAAATGGAAGGATAGGGTATGCAAAGTATCCAAGTATTTCCAAGATTGGAAATGGATCCCTCATGATACTGTAGGTATGCCAGTGTGAGTTACAGGGAAAAGCCCATCATATGCTGCATCACTTATAGGCACAAAATGGGCTCAAGTGTTTAGTACTCAACAGCGTGCACAACAAACTCCTAAAGCATAATCATGCTGAGATACACCACGGCATGCATAGCTAAGGAATACAAAGAAAAATCTCATTTGGGAGATTAAGAGAATACACTCTGCAAAAAGAAAAAGAAAGCACCAATCCCTGGCTCACCTACTGTCCTGTTTTGGCTATTTAATTCCATTCACTCTCTAAGAATATTCTGCAAGAATATTCCAGGAGAGATGCACCCACAGACAAGATTAATATGGAATGTTTTTTTTCCTCATTTGTTACTTCTGTGGTACAGGCTTGAATATTGGAAGTAGTGATTTCACAAAAAGCAGTAATTGCATTCACTTCTTAGGTACATAGGTAATAAAACTCTTCCTTGGATTTCTTAGGCTACGCACCTCCAGGAAAAACACCTGGTTTAGCTTTAGTTGAGTCTAGGAAATTAAAGTGTCATTTTCAATGTTTCACAGGCCAGAGCTAAACCTTTCCTAAAAGGATATGTTATAATGTCATCTAGAGAAGGGAATGAACTCACTGCAGGCAAAAATGATAATAAAAATAGTAACAAAAATCCTTTGGTTCAAGGAGATTTCTCGTTAAAGCATTTGGTATTTTAATGTGGCTGTATATTGCCTGAGGAAAGAAGAACACAACATGTTGAGAGTTAACATTTTAGGATTTCTCTTCATCATGCTAAACTTGAAACTGTACTTTCAGCAACTCTGAAGCAGGCTACTTGGCTGAACTGAAGCCGGGTAAGCCTTTCAGCTTATTTAATGTCACACAAAATAATATCAGGCAAGTTGGGGCTGAGTAAGTGTTAAAGCTTTGTTAGGATGGCGTGTCCTCATAAAATCACTGAATGCCAAACAGAGCTTCCCGTGTTCCTTCAGGCTGAGCAGGGATTCCAAGTATACAGAATTGGAAGCTGTCTATCAGTGTTTTTTTTTTTTTATTTTTTATTTGCTTGATACTGTGCAGACAGCAGAGACAAAATACCAAAAATGCTTGAAATCCTGACGACCTTTCATTGCAAACTGTTAACTTTGTCCACTAAACTCAAATCTCTGTTTACACTGTCAACGCAGGCTCCATGCTGTTGCCTTTTCTTTGCCTTTCCACTTTGCCATCTATTGAGAGACAGCTTCACAAACACTGCACAGGAGGGGAAACCTGAGCACATTCCAGGTCTTTTGCAGGTTCAAAATACTAAGTCTCCATGTTGTGGATTGCTTAAATATAGCTGTATGAAATACGCTGTTTGCACCCAAAGCGAGTATTCTTTGGAAAGACTTGGCTTTGCCATCAGCTGGCATGGCTCCCATTCCCATTCCCATCAGAGCTGATGCCACTCTGCTGCACACCTAACCCAATTTATGCCATCTCCCATTTACATAAGGAATACACAAGGTGACTTACAGAGTAAATGGTCCAAAAATGCATTCAGTAAACTACGGCATTAGCTTCTCAACTGAAATGCTGATTTCAGCATTGGGTTCCAACAGTCATTCACCCGTTGTAAATCATGAACTAGACTGTTGCAGTGAACAAGTACAGGGGAAATTTTGCATGTATAAAGTAGAAATTGTGAGAATGTGTAGAGTGAGTAGAAAAGTGAGGGTGACTGAGCAGTGATATGGGTTGCCTGGGGAGGTTGTGGAATCTCCATCTGTGGAGATAATTCAGAAGCCATTTGGACTTGGTCTTGGCTAACCAAGTGTTCTTGCTTGAACAAGGGGGTTGAATAAGATAACCTCCAGAGATGCCTTCTGACCTCAACTATTCTGTGATTCTGTGCAAGACTAGTACTAAATGTAATGTTCTGACTTTATTTGCATAACATTTGCAATTGAAAAATGATATCCTTAACCTATTACTTAAATAAAACCAACTACATTGAACTCCTTTGAAACTAAACAGAAGCTTGAATCATATAGCAAATATTTTAGCTGAACTATCATTATTATCTGGGTAATTCTTCTGACTGTATTTTAAATTTAATTTAATTTAATTCCCTGAATTTTACAAGACAGAGTTATTAGTGAGTTCTGTGTTTGAACTCTTTAGGGTCTAGAAAACTGACTTAAAAGTGGACATTTCCAGAGAGACTCCTCTGTGTAGAAAATATATTGGTGTTTCCTAAAGAAACTCAGTGAATTTGCAAGGACTCTTTATATGACAAATTGTGTCAGTAAGGCTTTTGAAAGAAGACTGTTCACTTAGTGCTACTCTCCCTGAACGTGGAAGCTGTGGAAAATGTGTGGAAAACATTTGCAAAGTGACAACTGCAGCTGTATGCTCTATATGTTGCTGTTAGTGGGCTGGCTGTTAATAAACCAGATGCTTCAGCACAGAAACAGGAGGATTTGTGCTTAATGCAAGACCCATAAGAAGACCTACTGTCTGGTACAACTGTTCCCCAATTCAGACAGGTACATTGCTCTAGTCTTCCATGAACTTCCTGTTACCAGTGTAAAAGGCTGTTGCCTACTGACTTGAAGTCCCTTTTCAGCCTGAGCAACCTTGAGTTAGCTGCTTCTCCCCACTTTGCAAAGGGGCAGTCACTGTGTGTCACCACAGTACTATTGATGACCTTGATGCCAAAGACCAGAAGTGTGTACATGTGTGCACGTGAGGTTGTCTGGAGAACAGGGGATAGAGAAGCAGAGAATTAAATGAGCAGCAGGTCGTTTATGTCTCTGCTTTGCACATGCTAGGATCATAAACTCGTCATCATGGTTAATAACAGCAAGTAGGAGGTATCCATGGAACATCCCCAATTCTAATGATTTGTGGAGGCAAGTTCATCTTTTTCTGTATTCTTCTGTACTAAAGCTTTCTTTATGTGTCAGTTATCACTACTAAAGCCCTAAGCAGGCCCCTCTTCTTCAAAACACAGACAAAAGCAACCATTGGGTTTATTCACAATATTGCTTGGATTAGGTAAAGAAACCACATTCACCAACAGGAAAAGAGAAGTGAATTTCTAAGTTATTGAATAACACTGCTGTGTTTGGAAAGGATTTTTCTTTTGTAATTCCCCCTTAATTTCCTCCCATACAGAGCTGCTGAGAGGAATCTGAAGCTAGGTTTTCACAAGTGACTCAAGGAGTCCAGTAACTGACTCCTGTTGAAAATCAGTGGTCCTGGAAATGTAAGGTAACATTTCCATAAACATATGAGTAACTTGGGGTTTAAGTTTCACTGAAAATCATCCAGTACTTTCAGCTCCCCAAGTCAGACAGGGAAAAGGCAGACCAGTAAAATAATCCTTATCAGATAAGCAGGGATTGAATGGAGGAACATAAAGTATGAGAAAATGAGGAGGAAACTGAGGACAGAGAAGACGACTGTATTCAACAAGTTTATACACTGAGAGGCATAAAAGGCAGTCAACAGGAAAAAGGACAGACAGAAGGAATATTGGACTTTATAAACTGAACACATTACTTTCAGGCTCTTAGGTTTTCTTTTGATTTTGAGATATGACCTCAGTAAACCCACATAAAATTGTATAACTTTATCACCTGACTCAGTGCCTCTGAATTCAGAACATTTTTTTTGTCATTCTGCTCCTTGATCAGATTAGAAAGTGTCTGAAGTTGAACTGTGTGTTCTGGTAATCTTTCTGAATAGTTTTTGCTTCCTTTTTCTTTGTTTCAGTTGTTGCTTGGTTGTGTTTTTTTTTTTTTTTAATTTAAAAAAATTATTAATATACCACATTTGGTGGGTAGTTACTACCATGACACTGTGTAGAAAACCAAAGCAATTGGAACCAACCTAAACATTCTGAGTACATTTTTAAAATACCTTATTGCTTAAATAAATAAATCCCTTAATCCAGCAATTACTTTCAGATGTTTGATTGTTTATTTTTAAAGAATTGTCATCATATCAGCTATTTGGAACTGACAAGTATTATTTAGTATCTTCATGAGTTTTGTCTAACATCTGCACCCTACCTTTTGTTGGCACCTACATACTCATCTTCATTGTCTCTTGTATTTATCTTAGTTTTGCTGTATTTTATTTTATTAGAGAAAAAACAGCAGAGCTGTTTGTGGCAAGATTTTGTTACAGGAAACCCAAAAGTTAAGCCCCAGGTTCAGATTATGCAATTAGACTGTTGATTTTGGTAGTAGCTCAGGACTTCTATTGAACCCAAATGCCTTTCAAGTCTATCTGCCAGTTGATGCTCAAGTCTGAAACTTTTCTGTATTCTTGCTACAGATATGGAATGCTACATTCAGTAGCATCGTATTCTTGATACAGATTCTGAATGCTACATTCAGTAGTATTGTATTCATGATACATATTCTAAATGCTACAGATACAGAATACAGATTTCTGTATTCTTGCTACAGATTTGTTTCCTTTTAATTTGAAGGATATTTCTATCCAGATCTGAATGTTTAATGACATTCTTCTCTATTCACTGGAAGAGATTAAAAAAAAAGAAAAAAAAAAAGGAAATAATAACATTTTTCAGAACTTTCAGCCATCTTTCCCCCCCTTAACGCCTATTCCTTGATATCCATGAATTGTTGAAGACACTGCTTTCCTCAAAGCAATTCTGCCACGCATGAAAAGTGGCTGATGTTAATTTGTAATGCTTAGCTTAACTGTTGCTTTTTTCTGTCTAATAAGTGTATTTAATTGCCCATATTACTGTTTCACCTCCTGTAGATAAAGGACTGTAAAATACTGAACATGTGATACTTTCTTTAACATGATCTGAATTATTACAGAACACCAGAAAGTCTTTATCAAAAGGTTTGAAGAAATTACTAATAAACAAAGCAGTGTTCTTATACAGTCTTTTCATCAACTGCTACAGAAACATTGCAACTGAGTTATCAAAGCCCACTGCCATTCACAGATGGCTGTTTTACTGCTAGGTGGACTGGGTTCTAAAACTTTCTTACGGATGATCTGAGAGAGTGTAAATACTAGCTGGGAAGTGTTTTCTTCTCTATTAATATTTTGTGGGCTAGAGCCTTGGGCTATACAGTTTCTCTTTTCAATTTTTTCTTTTTTTTTCCTTGTTAGACTTTATAGCTTCCAACATAGGGTGGGTCACAGCAGCCAGTTCTGGGTGGAATGGTTACCAGGGACAGCTCCAGCGTTCAGTGAAGTCTGCCAGAGATCCCAATATCCTGGTCCTGCACCAGTCCACCCCACTGCCTGAAGAAGTTCAGTGCTTTCACAGAGCAAGACCTCTGACAGGGCTGACAGTCTAGAGCTATGTGTTTTTAGAGTCATGTTTCTGTGATTTTAATAGTTTGGTGTCAGACAAATTAGGTAGAATTTCTCCACAAGAGAGAAACACAATAAAATGTGATGCTCATCCCCCTTAAAAAGATGTTCAGAAAGTTTGAGGAATTTATCTGATTAATTCTTAACATGTAGATTCTTTTAATTATCTAGATAGCAAAACAGAGTGCAGGACACTACTACAGTGCAGCTTGTTAAGCAATAATGCATTTTTGTTTCCAAAAGTCACACTTGATAACAAACAATACTCATAAGAATAGATGACTGTGGATACTATGAGCTAATGTCTCGTTGTCAAAAACTTTTCCATTAAGGCTCAGAATGATGTTTAAATATTCTTCCCATTATTGAGCTAAACTAAACATTGTATTAAACATGGATTTCAAAGTAAATGTTACTGCTGTTTACTTTTACAAGTGCATACATATGGCAGCAGACACGTGTACAAACACATTTTGGATGTCAAAAGCACACTGCTAGCAGGGTCAACTCTACTCTCAGGGTCTACTGCTTTTTGACATTTCTTTTTTTGATGAAACCGGTCCTTACTCTTTCCTGACCATAAAAATAGAGTTACAATAAGATTCTTTAAACAAGCATGACACACCAAAAGTATGTGTTCTCTCGTATTAAACAAAGTATGACTGAATGACTGAAAAGGTAGATTTCTTTAATTACCTAGGAAAAAAAAAATGCTGCTGAGGATTACCACCAAAATCTATGTACCATATATTTTTCTACTCAAAATTCAAAAACTTTGTTATATAAAGAACACTTGAATAGCTTGTCACATCCTGTGTATGTGACAGCTTTAAGACAACTTCAGTGTTTAAGCCATTGTGCTTTGTTTTTGGCATTATGTAGAACTTATTTAGTATTTCAAAGCTGAATATACTTACATTTAGATTTCAGGAAAGGGCAGAAGGACAGCTTGTTTGCTTTTCACTTTAAGAGACCTAGATTTCCTGATTCCCGTTGTTACTTTGTTGATTTTATGTTGGTCCCTAGGGGGAAAAGAAAGCTTCTAAGAAAGGTATGAGCACACTATCCTTTTTTGGGTTTTTTTTTTGGTTTTTTTTTTTTTTTTCTTTTTTTTTTTCTTCAGAAATATTAAGGAATATTGACCAAGAACATCAAACACTGGGGCCTAACATAGTCTTTTAACTTCATATTCAGGCTTCGTATTCAAGGTCTACTGTTCAGAAGCATGAAAACCTGGCAACTCATTCACTTTGAGTAGTCTGTTTATTTACTCAGTGCTTGTAAAAACTATGTAGCAGTTTGAATATGGACTAAAAATCTGAATGTTTGGTGTTTTTCTTGGCAATCCTGTAATAATTATTCTGTAAATCAAAATATGGGTTTAGATTTCAAGAAAAGTGCCTTGAGCCTTGTTCCCACCCTTCTGCAGAGACACTACATAGCTTTTCCAGATTACTAGGTATAACATTTTCAGTTTGAAGGACAGCTGAAAACCCTTTACTTAATCTCATCTTTCTCCAAGTGTTTTGCCCCCATGAGAATGCACATAGAAACCCTTCATGTAAGATGCAACATAAAGTCTAATATTTCCAAGAAGCTTGTACTGATAAAATGTCCTTGAAATCACCATACAAAGACCCAGGTATGACTGCATTTATAATGTGAGGGTGCTAACAAAAGAAGACACAGGCAATGCTAATGTCCTATATAAATATAAAATATCCTTATATATTTTATAGGCTAATCACTCTCAGACAGCTGCCAGCAAGTCATGCATACTTCACCTGACCCAAATCCCACTGACGTAACTGGGAAGAGTCACTGTGATTTGGTGGACTCAGCTGTCATTGAGATACTTAGGGTTCTGTGTAATAAAGTCCTGGATGGTAACTTCTGGAGACCTGTGCTCCTTCTGGATTGTGGGCACACACTTGAATGCTTTGCTAGGAAAGAGCTAGGGAGGCCACAGCACCCCTCTGCATAGCCCCTTTCCTCAGCTGCTGACAACATGCTCCATTTGCTGCTTAGTGTCTATGTTCATGAGCCCATGAGCTACCAGAAAAGCAGCTCTTTGATGAGCAGAGTGATTCTCTTCACATGCTGATTGGCTTTGTGGTTTAAAATGGAAATATTCCTAAGATCATCTTTGCCTGTGTTTTTACTCTCTAGTGCTACTGGTTTCCCAGGAGTCAGAATAACTCCAGAGAGCCAAAACCACCCAAAGATAAATCTCTATTTACTTTAAGCATTTTATCAGCCAGAGTAAAATAAAAAATGAAGAACAGCAGCTCCTAACCTCTGCACAGCTGACCTTCAGCAGTGCCATGTACACCAGGACCCAGAGGGACCGAGGATGCTCTATGCTGGCGTTAGAGAGAGGAAGCATTTAGAGAGGAAAGAGAGCCAAAAGGGAGTACTGATTTCACAAGGGAAATCTGTGGGTAGCAGGACATAACAATACGCTTTCATAAAAGAAGCTTGAATATTGTAGACAGCGGAGCATTTTCTGCCAAACATACCTCAAAACGTCAGCCTGGCTATCAGAGTACATTGTTGCCAACCACCCCCTGAATTTCTGGTTTCTGGCTGGAATTTTTTTCTCCATTTCAGGTGGCTCCTGCTGCTCACTCAGCCCCAGCACAGGCTCTGTGAGCTGTTGCATGGTGGCAGCCAGGTGGGTGCCCTCCTCACCAAGCCTAGAGCCTTTGCAGAAAGTAACTGCTTTCCAGGCCCTTTGGTTTAGATTAGGGATGACAGCACTTTCTGGCTTCTGGTGTCAAATGTATTTTAAAACATCTCTGTAATGATTGTCAACTCAGTTGTCTGCTAATACCGGACCTGGCTCTCAATATGCCCTTGTTTTGGTAGATAATCCGTGGTAATTTTCTCTTAATTCCCAACACATCTCACAAGAGGACCCTGTTCAGTTTGTGGTGCAGTTTATAAGGCTCATTCCACCCTCCTGTTTTTACCATCCATGATGCTGTTACTGACTTTGTGGGATTAGAGAGAACATACACAAATAATTTTACATAGCTGCAGCTTCCCTGTAGTCACACACCAAAACAGAGGGTAGAGGATATAAAAAATACTTAGACAGATGAGTCACATTAATATTTTCTCTCATGAGAAAAAATGAGACACAAGGGGTAAGAATCAGAACAGATCAAAACCCTTAGTGCTTTATGATCCAAACCCACAGCTATCTATTGAGGTGCAAAATGTTTTTTCATGCAATGTGTGAGAAAAACGGAGAGTTTTGTACTGCAAATGCTGGCAGCACACAATGTTGCAATTATTTTCAATATTTTGGGATGCCTGAAACATAACCAGAACTTTAAGCAACACTGAGCATTTTTATATTCCTTCACAGAAGAAAAAAACTAAACAAAACAAAACCAACCCCCAAACCCAACAAAAAAAACCCCTCAACATTGAGTTTGTCACAGTTGCCTCCGAAATTATGTGCTAAGTTTCTATTAGTGAATGATAATAAAAACAGAAAGGAGGGATGTCTTGACATCCTCTTGCCTTTTTTTTGCTTTTTTCCAGCATAGTAAATTTAGAATGACTCAGACAGTACTCCTGTTGGCTTTATCAGATTTGTGTGCTGCTAAAGAAATCTCGTATATTCTGTCTTTGAAAAGAATCATTCTGATCGCCTTTTATTGGTGCTTTACTATTTCAGTGCATGTGGCTAACTTAGTTTGGATATGAATTATTATCTTGCTTCCTGGTTAAGAGGACAGTAAATCAGTAAATAGGATCAGTCACACTGGGTACATCTCACTAGCATGGGCCTGTGTTTTGGATTTCTGCTGGAAACAGTGTTGATCATTCAAGGATGTTTTAGTTACTGCTGAGCAGTGCTTACACAGGGCCAAGGCCTTTTCTGCCCATCACCCAACCAGCGAGTGGCAGGGGGTGCACAAGGAATTGGGAGGAGGCACAGCCAGGACAGCTGATCCCAGCTGACCACAGGGGTATTCCAGATCATATGGCATCATGCTCAGCATATAAAGCTGGGGAAGAAGAAGGAATATGGGGATGTTTAGAGTGATGGTGTTTGTCTTTGCAAGTCACCATTACATGTGATGCAGCTCTGCTTTTCTGGAGCTGCCTGCCAATGGGAAGTGGTGAATGAATGCCTGGTTTTGCTCTGGTTGCGCATGCAGCTTTTGCTTTACCTGTTAAACTGTCTTTATCTCAAACCATGAGTTTCCTAACTTTTATACTTCTTATTTTCTTCCCATCCCACCAGCAGGGGAGTGAGCAGTTTGAGTTTGCCATACATGTGTGAGATGCTTGCCTTGAGGTAGACACAGACAGTGGGTAATGGCAGACCCAGTCTTTAGTGATACTGGAACTATCAGAAGTTTTTTTTTTAATAGTTGTTTGTAACTGTGGTAAGCTTCTTAGGCTTTTCAGCCAAAGCAATTCCTACAAAACCACCTCCCCAGTAAAGGTTTGTAGGAGCATGCTGAACTGCAATTAAAGAGCAGGCCTCCAAGTGCCAAGAAGATTATAAGGAGGTATTACTGGTCCAGACAGAATTTTTGCCAGGCCTTCAGGACAGAATTATGTATCCCTGTGTGTTTCTTTCTGGTATATTTCTACACCATGAACTTGGACAGAATCTGAAATTTATGATGAAATCTAAGCTGTGTTAAGTCTGATGAATTTTTGTCTTGAAAATTTTCCTTATTCTAATTAATACATTCAAAGATTTGCTAGTGCCAGCCAAAACTAGCTATTTCTGGGAGAGGTACCTGTAGAAGGAAACATTAGGTGTAAAGTGCATGGTGTAATTTTAGTCAGGTTATCTGTGCATGCCTCTTAAAAAACAAAAAAAAACCCAAAAAAGTAAACTTACAGTTCCTTACCACTGCCAATCTCAACAAATCAATTCTTTATCCATCCTGGAATTTTTAGCAGCTTAGTCTCATATTATAAAGAAAAATGAAGTGAAATGCACGTTTTTAATATAATCTAATAAAAAGTCAGAATGTATAACTCACTAACATAGGGTGCAGTGACCAATGTGCTCTATTTCATAGGATCATAGAATTATAAAATAGTTAGGGTTGGAAAGGACCTTAAGATCATCTAGTTCCAACCCCCCTGCCATGAACAGGGACACCTCACACTAAAACTTGCAACCCAAGGCTCTGTCCAACCTGGCCTTGAACACTGCCAGGGATGGAGCATTCACAACTTCCCTGGGCAGCCCATTCC
>JANRGW010008138.1:0-25527 GCA_024733675.1 Psilopsiagon aymara
AGCAGTCCAGTAACTGAGGTATAACACAAACCACTGCTGCTACCACCAATAATAATAATGATAAGGGAAATACAAGGAAAGGGAATACAACCGCTCACCACCCACCGACCGATATCCAGCTCGACCTGAGCAGTGATTGGATGGGTAGTGCTCCAGTGCTTGGTACTTACAGCAAAAGCTTCATGGAATTCAAACACATCGATATCAGCCAGGGTCAGACCTGCCTTCTCCAGCACTTTGGGAGTAGCATAGGTTGGACTGAAGAAGAGTTAAGAAACAGAAGTCTTGCATGAATGCATTTCATCACATCATCGCCCTTTTTTCCACAGCAAACCATGTTACATTCCCTAGGTCCATGGTACAACTCTCTGCTTGTCTAACCAAAACACAACCCCAAGCAACCACTGCTAGTAACACCACACTGAGATGCCTCCCAGCACACCAGGGTGGGTATGTCTGCACAGCTGCTCTCCCACATTCGCTACATCCCCCTCCTAGCACACCAGCTCTCACACCTCTGCAAGACAGCCTGAAGATTAACATCTCATGAGACACTTCACAAAAGAAGACACATCATGACAAGTCAAGGCTGCTGGACTAGTACAGACTGTTAGGGCTTTTCAGCATCAGCACCTACCCCAGTAGCAGCTGATCCTTTGGATCCTGGGACACATACACGAAGTCCCTACACAGGAGAAATGCTATTAGTAACAGAAAGAGGAGCAGAGAGAAGAGAGAGTGGAGTTCAGAGGCCATGCAGAGCAGGCCACTTTTTACCTTAGGTAGGCCTTCGGTTTGTAGCCCAGCGCCAGAGCCTTCTCCTCAGACATGAGCAGAACTGCTGAAGCACCATCTGTCTGAAAGAGGCAGACAAGAGTGAGGTCTCTGCCTGAAGAATAAGCACACCCTACGCCCAAAGGGAGCCTGAGAGCCCTCCTGCAGAGCAGCTAGCAGGACAGGACCTGACGTTACCAGTGCTTCCAGGACATCCCCCTATGTCTGCATGACTGAGCTGATAGATGGGTGTGTGGATGGAACACAACATTAGCACACACATTGCTGAAGCCCTTTCCTACAGTCAAAACCCACATAGAGATGCCTAAAAGCCCTGCCAGTCTCATGAACAAGCTGGTTACCCCACTCACCTGTCCACGTGGCTCCATCCCAAACCCAGAGTACAATTCTGGGATGACACAAGCCACAGGCTCACCACATTGCAAAAATAAGCATCACAGCTTTGGCACACAGTGGCCAAATTATTTTCTGGGATAACAACTTCAGCTGCCTACAGACTGGCAGCAAGAACACACCAACAGCATTTTCAGCTGTTCCCGCATCACGGCTGCAGCCTCACCAGGCTTATGCAAGTCTCCAGAACCACTCAGTAAATAGCATTGCTGCTGAAAGGGCCCCAGCAGTAGTTACTTTCTTCTTTTTAAGTGTTGATCAGAAACTGTGAAACAGCCTTTTAAACACATAGAAATCTGACAGGGCTGCAGGCAGGAACAACATAGTCACCTCAAGACCTCAGCTGGAGACTTTCAGTGGCAATCACCTTCTGCTGAGTCTCAGGAACTGGGCTCAGAAACACCCCACCTGCCTGGCACAACTGCCTTAGAGCTAGCATCTAAAGAAAACCTCTTTTAAAAACTCTAAGGAGAGAAAAAAGAGCATATGTGGAAGAGAGCTCATCATAATAGAGAAGGCTCTGGGGAGACCTTAGAGCAGCTTCCAGTGCCTAAAGGGGCTGACAAGAAACATGGAGAGGGACTTTTTATAAGGACCTGTAGGCACAGGACAAGGGGGAATGGCTTTAAACTGACAGAGGGGAGACTGAGATGAGATCTTAGGCAGAAGTTGTTCCCTGTGAGGGTGGTGAGGCCCTGGCACAGGGTGCCCGAAGCAGCTGTGGCTGCCCCATCCCTGGCAGTGTTCAAGGCCAGGTTGGACAGAGCTTGGAGCAACCTGGTCTAGTGGAAGGTGTCCCTGCCTGCGGCAGGAGGTTGGAACTGGATGAGCTTTAAGGTCTCTTCCAACTCAAATCATTCTATGATTAAAAAAAAAAAAAATTATTGTCTCATGAAAACTGATTCATCAAAAATGTATGACGAATCCTCATGAGGCAGCTACAGAAAGCAAACACGTTGAGGCAGACCAAAGCACCTGGGGTTTAGTTACTCATTTAAAAACAAAAAAATCCAAGTTCACCAAAGGAGAAAACTCTTTCCCACAGGTTACAGCAGCTTGATCTACATGCCTGTGTGAGGCAGAGGGTAACCTGGAGACTTTTCCCTCCAGGCTCACAGTGATGGGAACATGCATTACCAGGAAGGAGGAGTTGGCAGGTGTGACAGTTCCATAGGGCTTGACAAAAGCCGGCTTCAGCTTGCCCATCTGCTCGAGTGAAGAAGGACGGATCCCATTATCTTTGGTAACTGTTTCTTTGCCTGTTGATGAAAAATAAAAAGCACTATTTCAACTATGAAAGCCAGCAATGTACATGAATTGGCACACCAGTGGGAGTCTGTGGCAGGGGAATTCAGAAAACTGCTTTTTATGACAAGTGGGAGAAGGAAAAAAAAAAAAGGAAAGCACATTAATCCATTTATGGTATTACCATAAATTACCAATTTTAGTATAAAGATCATAACCAACAGTCTACAAAAGTAAGGTCTTTCTAGGAAACTAATTATGGTGCAAAAGTGCCCCAAATGAGCAGGTATCATAGAATCGCAGGAAGGTTTGGGTTGGAAGAGACCCTAAAGCTCATCCAGTTCCAATCCCCTACAATAGGCAGTGACACCTTCCACTAGACCAGGCTGCTCCAAGCCTTGTCCAACCTGGCTTTGAACACTGCCAGGGATGGGGCAGCCACAGCTTCTTTGGGCAGCCTGTGCCAGGGCCTCAGCACCCTCACAGGGAGCAACAAAAGGTGAGTGCGACAAAATTTAGATGTGTAAGGATATGTTTATATATTTAGATATGTGTGTTTAGAAACATGCTCCTATGTCAGTAGTTTTCGTGGGAGAAGCAGCAGAGAGTTGAAATCCATATTGGATACACAGAACATTATGAATCTGGCTCCAGTACTTCCCCTCCTTTTCTGAAGTATTTCTTCATTGGACTAGTGCATGCTAGCAATGAAATGTGCAGTTTTACCTGGCACTTTGAAGGGAACCACATCCACTAGCATCCCTCCCTCCTGCGCTTTCTTAGCTAGTGTGTGTGAACGGAGGGCATATTCATCCTGCTCCAAACGGGATATGGCAAAGGCAGCAGCCAAACGATCAGCAGAGTGCCCCATAGTCTCGCTGGTGGAGAATTCTGCCACAGCTGGAAGCTACAGAACACAAAAATTAAGTTAGCAATCACAAACACCCATCCCTGAGCAGTTAAATGGAGTTCAAATGTTGGTTAATCACAGAATCCTAGAATAGCAGGTGGGAAGGGACCGAATTTTTTGGGCTAAAGTGAAATAACACATCCCTAGATCTTAAAACTCCTTGCCAAATACCAACTTGAGCAAAACCAGGTGAGTTCAGCTTAGTTTTTATTCTTCCAGCAGCACACAAGAAATCCCTGCATACATTTAAGCCTGCAATTTTTATATCTACTCGGACTTTGGATCTCTGCTGTGTGCACACTGTGCTTCCTGCGCTCCTGCTAAAGGCAGCCCAGACACAGCAGTTTTATTGTGGGGAGAAGGGAAGTGCTTTCCCTTCCTGTCTTCACCATATTGTAATTCACCTCTCTCATGACCTCGGAGACAGAAAAGAGTGGCTCCCTCTGCAGCACAGTCCTGACATTTATTAACCATCAGACTCCCACGCCCAAATATGGGAGCTAAACACATGCAGTACCTGGCAGGATTTGGCCAGGAACAGTAGTCATAAAGGCATATTTAAGGTGCATTAATCAAACAGTTTTATTAATACACTGAGGATATTCCTCTCTGATATTAAGCACGGTACCTCTATTATCTAAGAAAGTTCTTCTGACCCTTCAGGACCCCTGTAAGTTTTATATTTACAGAGAAAAGCTTCTACTGTTTCCCAGCACAGTTTGTCTAGGAGTTGCAGAAGGAAGGAGGTTTTGAGAGATGGTAGGATTACTGAAAACCAACATGTAAGAAGACAAAGACAGGAATGCTGTGAGATGCGTTACTCAACTGCAGGTTTAACGGACAAAGATCCGATACAGGCGAACCACAGGCAACTGCCTTATCCTTTTTAAATCCTCTCCATTGGGGCTAAATAAATTACCTAAGCCAACCTGTTCTGCACCTCCTTGAGAAGCAGTTTAGCTGAGTACCGTAATGCCTGAAAAAAAGATTACCTCAGGAGCAAAGTAGTCAGGGCGAATTTTGGAAATCAGGGCGAGCTTTTGGCCCAAGGTCTTGGCTCGGTTAAGAGTCAGCATTGTCTTCCTCATCTTCCTACTGTGCCGAATGGGAACATCTGACATTAACTCCACACCCCCTGCTACAATGACATCACACTGTCCAGCTGCAATCATACCCACGCCTGCAGAAAGAGACAGAGCTGCTTGTGAGAGCTGCAGAGAGAAGCAACACTGACCCATTAGTGCCTTGGATACTACATTTTATTTCCTTCAGCCTCTGGCTTTGGCCAGGTTATACAACTCTGCTTCACAGTGACTGAGTGGGTTGCACAGGCATTTTCTGAATCATACTACTTTTGAAACTTTGCTTCCACTTCTCTCTGTCACACAGAGCAGTTGGGAGAAGAACACACCCAACATTTTGAGACCAGGTCTCAATTTATTTTTCTCTGTTTAGGCTAAGACAAAGATGAAAGATGAACTTCCAGAACAGGATGTAGCCTTTGCCTCCCAGGCTATCAGTTACTGGGCAGGGACTACTGCTGAATGCAAAGGATATCAAGCTGCTGGCAGGTCTACAGCAGACATCCGATTCATAGAATATTTTGTTGGTTTTTGAACAAAAAAGCATTCTTAAGATGCTTACTTATACACACTAAGCACTGCAAGTTAGATGCAGGATGTAGAGTAGTTGCTGAGCTCCTCCTCAAACCCACAGCTTGCTCTTCCAGCCAACATACCTGTGGTCATAGCCTGGTTTGAAGAAATGCAAGCCATGGTGACTGTATGGGCTGGAGTTTTGTCAGAGAAACCGGCTCCCAAGGCAGCCTACGAGCAACAAAGATTGGCTGTTAAAACCTGCACCTTTTGCTCCACGGGTCAGAGCTACCTTCTGCCCAGCAACACACATTTCCAGACTAAGCTGAAAATAAGCACATTGAGGTTTCATTCAGCCAGTCCCTGCAGCCACTCATTCCCTCCCCAGACGCTGGGAACAGGAGGAGATGGCAGCTGCCCAGGCACTCAATTGCATTATGCAGACAGTAGCTGCCCCCCCACTAATAAAGAGACAAACTAATCACAATTTCACACCTCACAATTTCAATTTTCCAACTACTTGACATCATTCTTGCTTCACCTTATTTGCTTAAGGCAACACGTGAAAGGATTTTAGATCCCTCGGTACAAGGCACCGTGAGTCATTTTGTACAGAACAGAAAACATTTCCTACAATTCAGAATGCAGCGCCTTGCTTGACCCAGCTGAGAGCACAGCCTCGCACTGCAGAACCGCTCCCAGCAAGACCTGCCTCAGCTGAGACGTGGCCAACTAGTTTAAAGTTCACCAGTTGTTCCCAAGTTAAAATTATACTGCAGCCTCATCTGACTGGCACATGACCAAAGCAAGTATTTGCATATACAAGGCTAAAATGGAACTGGAGAGCTTCACAGCGGTCTCTTTCCAGCCCAGGTTACATCATGGTTTTGTCCAGTTACAGAGAACAGCAGCAGAGGTTCGAGGTTACGGAAAAATCACATGCCACCTCTGTAACATTACTTCAGTGGAGTATAATATGCATGTATAATATGTGAATTTGTTTTCTGACTGCCAAAGAAAGAGCAGCTAAGCTACTCCCTTTCAAATCAGTCAAGAGCCTCATCTGATCAGCCAAGTAAAATACATAAATACCAAAATACCACAGTAAAGCAATCTATCACAGCACACTCTGGCCCTCCAAAGTACCTCAGGCAAGGCAGCATTTTAGTCCCATTGGTAGTTAAGAGTCGAGTGATCAACAGACCTTAACAAAACCTTCGCTTTCAGGGAAGAATGAAGCATAAAATACATTTGACCTAAGGCAGATTTCAGCAGGAGACAGGATCCCACACAGTTATTTGACAGACAGAGCTGCACAAGTCCCAAATCACATTTAAATGAACAATAATACTGGAATTTTTTTTTTTTTTGCAAGCGTTTGTCATCTTCATACTAGCAGCAGCAATCAGACTCACAGGGGAAATGCTGCACATAACCCACCTCTCTGGCCACATTACTTGTTTTCACCTCCTGGATAACTGTGCCATAAACGATATAATCCACAACATCCCTTGGGACGCTGGTCCGGTTCAGTAACCCCCTAAGAAGATTACAACAAACAGTATTTGCATCACGTAAGCAATAAACTTATCCAGCCCTCATACATCCCCTTTTCAGCAGCTTAGCTGGATAACAATGCAACTGTGGAGCCACATCAGGAGGAAATCCTGTGTTTATCTGTGCTTAATGAAAATGTAACTGAGTATAGAATGCAAGTAATCATGGCAATAATAACACTATGAATGATTACAGAATTTAATGAAAACAACTACACTAAACCCTCACCCCTCCCTAAAATGGTTGTTAGTATTTTCCCCAATTTGGGGTATTCTGACATCAAAATTAAAGGAAGAGGGCTTTAAGAGATAATAAAGCAAATGAAGTTTGATGTAGGAACACATAAAGGTTCAATAAAGGTGCACAGAAAATAAGCAATGTGAAAAGTATTAGAAAACATATTGCATGATTTGACAGAAGATCTCGACAAACAGGCCTGCACAGCAAATCCCACTCCCAGCAGCGATTTGAGGCCCCTGGGATTCAGACTTAGTTTCATGCACTACTAAATACCAAAGAAAGATGAAACTAAAGTCACCCGAAACCTAGAATCCTAGAATGGTTTGGGTTAGAAGGGACCTTAAAGATCACCTACTCCAACCCCCTGGCACAGGCAGGGACACCTTCCATCAGACCAGGTTGTTCCAAGCCCTGTCCAACCTGGTCTTGAACACTACCAGGGATGGGGCAGCCACAGCTTCTTTGGGCAACCTGTGCCAGAGCCTCACCATCCTCACAGGGAAGAATTTCTTCTGCAGATCTCATATGAATCTCTGTCAGTTTAAAGCCATTCCCCCTTTTCCTGCAGCACACTAAAACCCTATCAACATCCAGGGCACAGCCCTCACATGTGACTAACATAGTGCCTGTCAATCAAATCAGATATTTCCTTAGGCCTTGAAATCTCCTTCCCCATGCACCCAATAAAGCCTTCTCTCTCTTTAACAGTACAATGCTGTGCTCCTCAGCTAACCAAACTCATAGCTAATGGCCTACAGCTCTTGTCAAATCACTCCAGAATGGAAGAGACAGGCAAGATGATAGAATCTTCTTGTTATTCTTGTTGCCATTTAGTTTTCTCTAAATGGCAGGGTTTTTTCTCAGGTTGTTTTCCCCCATGAGTTGTAAGTACACCTCAACAGACAGTAGCTATGATATCTGTACTTAGAAAACTACAGAGTTCAAATTAACTAAAATTTGCCAAGTAGAACAATGTCATCCCTTTGTAACAAGACACTTTAGCAAAAGCCTGTTGTAAGCCCTATTGCTTAAACCACCTATGAAGGTTGTGGTGGACCATGAAAAATGAAGTGCCTGGATGGTGTTGTTTAGAGACAAAGCTAGAGTCTTGACTTTCAACTCTGCTGAAGCCACTTTACCAACACTGGGACCCCAACACATTTTCTGGGCCCTTCTACTATTTGATTTACTTACTGCAGTGCTGCTCTTGCTAGGTCATGTGGCATAAGATCCGCATACCTGGAAGTTAGAGAAGGACATACTTAGGGGTGTCAGAAACCAATCCAGAGGTGTACTTCACTGCAGTAAGCTCACATCAGCAGCAAAGAGCCAGTGACATGCCAGAAATGCTCCACTGCACTTATAATCAAACAGTTCATACCCCAGGTTCTGAAGACTCTGTGTTTAGGCCACCATGTAATTGCTGTACTAAAACCACTGAAAAACTGCAGTAACAGAATAAATACTGTCTATCTAAGAGTTAGGTCTGGTCTTGATTCAGCTATGAATCTGGTGGCATAACAGTCTCGGAAGAGTCTACAGCAGACTCTGCACATGTCCTACAATTCTGTGAAATGCATTGCTTTATCTGCTATAGATTCACCAACAGCTTCTTCTAGACATGTAGCATAAATCCTCACTCTTCTCAGAACTCATACACATGGACAATCTTATTCAGACTGTGTTTTTTTCATTAGCTTAAGCTGGAATAACCGTAGCAGCCTGACTTACTGCCACCTCAGTACTTTTAGGCATAATAACTACATTAAAATGAACAAATCAGCCAACTCTTTTCACAGAAAAGAATACACTATTTATCAAGTCAGCATTTATCTTCTTATTTTCATACTTACGTAGTGCCAGACAGCAAAAATGGAATACGGACACCCTCCACCACAACAATATTCTTCACACCATTTTTGGCTAAGGTCTTCTTACTCTTAGGCTGGACTGGTAAGAGAAAAGCAACATTTACACTAATACCAGCAAGCTTAAATTAAGACCCTGTAAAGAGTACTACAGAACTAGGGAAAGTAGTCTCTTTTGGTGCATAAGCCATTAGCAGAATAGGTACGTCCCCTGGCTGTAATCTTGTCTCTGGCTAATTATGTGATCTGTGAAAAAAGATTTAACAGCATCCCCCATCAGCAGATGGTACTTCCCTCATCAGCAGATTCATGTGCATCTACACTGAAGCAGTGGTACTGCTCTCTAGGCACCTAACTCCCAGTTTCTGCTACCACTGACAAGAATATTGCATGAAGCAACGCCTCTGAAAATGTTGCACAGCTTAGAGTACAAATGAAGCAGACCAAATTCAAAGTCTGAATAAGATCTCTTGCTTGGAGAGCAGCAAGAACTGCAAAGAGCAACCTACCTTACATAGTAACTGCCTATGTGTGTGCCCTTGCTGCATGGTAAAGGCGAGAAGGTGAGATGATTCAAGGTAAATCAAAACACAGCTCAAGAAGTCAACTAACTTTCACTCTCAGAGGGAAGCAGTAACAAGAGTAGTGCATATAGTTGCTGTGGGCAACTTGCTACTTCTCCATAAGGTGTCCAAGCACCTCAGGTTCAAGGTAAAGCATGTCACGACACAGTGTTGCTCAACAGGCCACTGCCAGAACTCTTCTGGAGTGATGATTAACAAGGAATTCTGTGAGAATGTCCTAATGCACTCAGGCCTGCAAATCTTAGGAAGCATATATGGCAGCATGAGGGCAGGTTTTTTTTCCAAGCAGGAAAAGGATGGAGACACATAAAAGCAAATTAAGTGCAGCTAAATACTTTGCTTAAGCAACTGAGGATGGAACTCTGACACTGCTCTTGGCTTTCTGTGCAAAGCCAAGAAGATGGGGGGGAGGTACTGTCTAGGCCTGTTTCCAAAACCCATGCAGCTTAGAGCATGTCACCTGAGCAACTCCCCCCAGTGAACCCCAGAATGCTGGATCACCCCAGCCACTAGCCAAGGGCCACAGCTAAAACCCCCTGTAACTGCATGTGCTGAGCAGCTCTGACAAAACCTGAGCCTCTTACTGGTCTTGCTGGAGTTAAAGCTAATTCCACAAGCTTCTCCTTGTCAGGGACAATCTCCTCCCCTCTGGGTAAGTGATCTGCTTGTGCCCAGACGGTTTTCACTCTGCGCTTAGCCTCTCAGTTTAAGTTCTAGAAATAGCAAACTGTCAGGTGATGATGGGGCTGAGCTCTGGACTGGGCACAGCTGCTGAGAGCGAGGGGTATGCAGAGGCTGAGAGTATTCTGCTGCAAACAACAGTTTACCTGCAATTTTACTTGTTTGCAGCTTTTGTGGAGTACTCAAACTACTTACAGAATCATAGACTGGTTTGGACTGGGAGAGACCTTAAAGCTTGTCCAGTTCCAACCCCCCCTGCCATGGGTAGGGCCACCTTCCACTAGACCAGGTTGCTCCAAGCCCCATCCAACCTCACCTTGAACACTGCCAGGGATAGGGCAGCCACAGCTCCACAGTGCAACCTGTGACAGGGCCTCTTCACTCTTGCAGGGAAGAACTTCTGCCTAATCTCTAACCTAAATCTCCCCTCTGCCAGTTTAAAGCCATTCCCCCTTGTCCAATTCCTACACGCCCCTGCCAAAGCACCTCTCCAGTTTTCTTGTCAGCCCCTGGTCTTCCCAGAGCCTTAAAGCATTCTGTATTGCACTTCTGAAATTTAAGGAGAATGAGGCTCTGAAAAAGGAGGCAGCTTTAAAAAACATCTCCTCTACCACAGACCCACTGAGATTCCTGGTGTTTTAACTTTACCTGCAGCTTGTACCGGCAAAGAACAGCTGAGTGATCGAACAACTGGAAAACAAGAAGCAAAAAAATAGGGTCTGTCAAACCTGAAACGTTAAAAACATCTCTAGTTTCTATAAGAGCTGTTCAAAACATAAGATAAGGCCATAGTAAGACCCCCAAGGTATTTTTTAGTTTGCTCACAAAACTATGACAGTTCATATTATAACATGATGTTTCTCCCACACCCAACGTGGGAACTAACAAATATGGCAATACTGAATTACTTTTTTAAAAGTCATCTCTATGATGACAACAGAACAGAGATTCAGATACAGCATCTGTCCCAAACCCAACACTTAAACCAGAACTGTATGACCTCCCAAGTCAAGCTTTCAATAAGTGTAAAGATACTTACAGCCCCTGGCAGCCCATGCTGAGGAAGCAGGGAGGTTCCTGATGGCATAGGTCAGCATGCAACTCATTTTGCTGTCTAGAGAGCTGGAGAAAGGCTGGTATTAGTCCAACCTGGTCTATTCAGACTAGTTTCTAACAATCTGCCTGCTTCACACAGAGCTAAAAAATGAAGAAAGAGAAGACACTCCGAGGGCAGCAGCAGGGAGAATTACTTCCTTTTGCACTTTCTGAACTCACAAAGAGCCTGGCTTATGACTGTGGCCTGCAAATGTTCCTGTAAATAAATAGTCACCTCCACAGTGACCCAGCACTGTATGAACAGCAGCCGACGCAGTTTTCAATTCCCCTCCCTGTAACTGTTCCACCTCTTCCCTACTGGAAAATTGTCCAAGTGCCCAACTAATCTCGCTGCCAGCGTGACTCTCCTGACACACTCTCCTTGGCACATTATGCCACTACCCCTTGTTTTAACCTCAATAACTTCTGTTGCATATCCCCATGGGAAGCAGAATGTGTTGGTACCTTTTCCCAAAGCTCATTCCAAAATAGAGTTTTCCCTACAAAAAAATCCTTATCTGAAGTTCTCATTGACCAGGTCAAGAAGTGATCCTCGCAGCTCCAGTTCTTTGGTGGCTGCACAGCAATGAGCACCTCGCTCTGACACGCTTTCAGCACTCAAGCTAACAGCAAACAGCACACTGTCCCACCACCCTACAGGATTACAACCACCTGCAGCCCCAAGCCCAGCCCAACCAGGTACTGCAGCTTCCCAAAGAGACTCAAAACCCAGCCTAAACTGCCAGCTGCCACTGTTATACCATGCAGCTCCACACCTGCAACATGCCATGCCACATTCCTCATTCCTCAGCTCACTCTTGCTACACTGGCACCCCACAAACCAGACCTAGGCTCCTCACATCAGCAGAGAACTAGAAAATAGACTTTCTCACTGCCATCCTTGTCTGGATCAGTTCTCTGCCACAGCACACTGCCTCCACATGTGCCAGGCTTCCTCCCCACACCAGGCTGAAGATTTTCAGAGAATCACAGAATGGTCTGGGTTAGAAAGAACCTTAAAGCTCACCCAGTTCCAATCCCCTGCCAGGGGCAGGGACACCTTCCACTAAACCAGGTTGCCCCAAGCGCCGTCCAGCCTGGCCTTGAACACTGCCAGGGATGGGGCAGCCACAGCTGCTTCGGGCACCCTGTGCCAGGGCCTCACCACCCTCATAGGGAACAACTTCTGCCTAAGATCTCATCTCAGTCTCTCCTCTGTCAGGTTAAAGCCATTCCCCCTTGTCCTGTCCCTACAGGCCCTTGGCAAAAGCCCCTCTCCAGATTTCTTGTCAGCCCCTTGAGGCACTGGAAATGGCTCTAAGGTCTCCCCAGAGCCTTCTCTTCTCCAGGCTGAACAAACCCAAATCTCTGCCCAACCAACAGAATTGCTCCTCTCCAGGTTCCCAAACCAGACCTATTCTCTCACAGCCGCTGTCATGGCAGTGCTCCCACTGACCTCCCCTGCCCCACGCCATGTCCCCCACGCTCACAGAAGCCAGCTGTTCCCCAGCACACCCCCCACACAAACGGACCTGGCCAAGGCTCTCCACCCCACACACAACCCAGACCCACGATGCACCCACTCCTCAGCCACGAACACCCCACTCACCACCGGACACCCCGAAACTCAGTAACAACCACACATACGCGCCTGTCCCTCACGCACAGCACAGCTACGGCGCCTCCACCAGGGATGGGGCCACACTTGACACTACATGGTACCACACAACGGCACACTTGATTGAATACACACACACACGCTCACACACAAACACACTCTCACTCACATGCACTCTCACTCACACGCACACGCACACACACACTCTCATTCACACACACACACTCTCACATGCACTCTCACTCACACGCACACACTCTCACACACACTCTCATTCACACACACACACTCTCACATGCACTCTCACTCACACGCACACATACTCTCACACACACTCTCATTCACACACACACTCTCACACACACTCTCAGTCACACACACTCTCACTCTCACACACACTCTCACACACAGTCACACACACTCACTCTCACACACACTCTCTCACACACACTCACACTCATTCACACACACTCACAGTCACACACACTCACACACACTCACTCACACACACTCACACTCATTCACACACACTCACAGTCACACACACACTCACACACACTCACTCACACACACTCTCTCACACACACTCACACTCACTCACACACACTCACAGTCACACACACTCTCACACACACTCTCTTACACACACTCACAGTCACACACACACACACGCTCACACACGCACTCTCGCTCTCACACACACACGCTCACACACGCACTCTCGCTCTCTCTCACACACTCACACACGCTCACACACGCACTCTCGCTCTCACACACACACGCTCACACACGCACTCTCGCGCTCTCTCTCTCTCTCTCTCTCACACACACACACACACACACGCTCACTCACCCGCTCACCTCCGCCCGCACCGCCACAGCCCTCCGCGCCGCCACTCACTGAGGACCCCGCTTTCGCCCCACCCTCTGGGCAGCACACCCGCCATCCGCCTGAGGAATCCCACCTAACCCATAGGCCCTTACCAGCGCTCTCCCGCCCTCCGTTCCTGCTCGGTACGTAACAGAAACGTCCGAGACCACGCAGTGAGCGGTGAAAAGAGCGGAAGGTGGGATCTGACGGTGGCGGAGCGGACGGGCAGCTCCTCAGGCAGCCGCGGGCAGGGCGGGGACGGCTCAGCCAGGCCCCCGAGCGGCCTCTCCCTCATTCGACCTCGCGCGCAGGGAAGATGGCGGCGGCGGTGCGCGCTATCGGCAGCCTGGGGCGCTTCACGGCGGCCGCCAAGTACAGCCCGTCCTGCCGCCCCCCGCCCAAGGGTGAGCCGGGCCCGCCGCGGCTGCAGCCTCCCGCGCCGGGGGGACGGGCGGGGCAGTGGGCGCGGTCTCTCGGGGTGCGGTGTTTTCCCGTGAGGGTGGCGGTGCGGGACACGCGTGAGGACGCGCCCGCGGCTGGGCGGGGGGCTGTGGGTTGGGGGTTACCGGGCGGTGCGGCCTCGGTGTCGGGGGGTGGTGGCCACGGGAAACCGGCTATTAGCGGGAAGGGGTCTCTGAGGTACGGGCTGGGGGCGTTTCGATCTCCGGGGGAGGTGTGAGGTGCGAGCTGCCGCTGCGGAGCTCTCCCTGTGTGTGCCCGTGTCCCGCGCCGGGGTGTTGTCCCCACGGCCCCTGAATGGCGCAGCAGGATCCCTGGCATGTCCGCATCCCCTTCCAAGGTTTTCCCGGGGCAGGTGTTCGTACTTCCGCGTCCCGGCGGCCCACCGCGGTGTGGGGGTGCGCCCACGGGGGAGATGTTCCCATGCTGTTCCCCAAGGCAGGCTTGGCTTTGTGCCTCCAGCCATGGTTCTCATGTCCTTACACATGGGTGCGTTTTGGGGATCCATCTATGGCCCGGGGGAGGGGGACCCGGTGATCCTGCTTTGGTGAGAGGCAGGATTGTCCTCCGTGTATGAGCTGATCCTCAGGGGGGGAGTGTCCTTGCCTCCATGTGTGCGTGTTCCCGATGCCCCTGAGGGAAGAATGTCCCCATGTCCTTGGGTGTCTGGATCCTGGGGTTGTTCTCCAGGCATACAGGTGTATCTATGGGAAGGTGGGATCCTCGTATGGGTGGGATGCCTCCAGGCATATCGGCATCTCCATGCATGCCAGAATCTGGCTTTACTTTGCTATACAGGTGTCTCAGCTGTTGGTTAATGCTCCTTTGTGATTGCCAGCCTGGGCAGGGCCTAGGCACTCTCCTTGTTTGCAGTGCTGGGTCGTAGTGCTTTCTTGCAGAGCCTCCAAAGCTGGAAGGCACCTTTTGCCCCTAGGAAGGCTGAAGGGCAAGGCTGAGAGCCATTGGGAACCAGTTCTTGTTTCTGTGCTTTGAAACCTGGCAGCGTTTTGTTTAAACCTAATACCTGTCCTACATGCCGTGTTGGAGCGAGTTTGTACATGAGCCAGTTGCTCCAGGAGCAGGGTGCTGCAATAGATTAACAAGCAGAGCTATCTCAGTGTGTTTAAAGGGTTAGTACAAAGAAGACAGAGCTATTTTTAGAAGAAGTCCCATGGAAAAGACAAGGGGTGATGGGCACAAATTCTCCTGGGGGTATCCCAACTGGGCACAAAGGGAAAAAAATTTCACCATGAGAACAAAACAGCCGTTGGAATAATTTCCCTGGGGAAGTGGTGACTCCCCAGTGTTGGACACTGTTAAGGTTCAGCTGGACAGGGTACTGGACCATCTAGTCTAGGTCATGCTTTGCCTAGTGAAGTTGGACCAGCTGATCCGTGAGGTCCCTTCCAACCTGGGATTCTAGGTTTCTATGAAGTGTGGCAGCTATGGGCTGTTACTGATTGGACTCCTTGTTACAACTGGCAAAATTCTTCATCGCAAACAGTCCCGGAACTGTGATGAAAACGCTGTCACTTGCCCTGATTAGGAGCATTGCTCTGCCGTAACAAAGTATTTGTTAAACTGGATGCAAACCTCACCAAGGCAGGCCAAAGAGTATGCAAAAGGCAGAAGCCTGAGAGCTGGCTGTACCTGCTGAGCCACATGCAGTGTGCTGGCAGGTCCCCACAGGGGATGGGGAAGCTCAGGTTGTTAAAAGTTCCCCATCTCGCAGCGCGGCGCTCAGTGCCGTCGGCTCGCAGGTACAGGCTGGAAGCGCAGGCAGCCATCCTGAGCTTTGGCTGGTTTGCTCTGCTGACGCTTGGCTTGGTCCAGGACTGCAGGAAGGCTTTTCTCCTGAACCATGGATGCTGGTCCCACTTCAAGTGGCTTGCCACGTCTGGGTGAGTGGAAAGGCGGGAAGTGCCAAGGGAAGCAGCTGAGGAAATAACAGGGAAAAGAGAAAGTGAGAAAAAACAGGTTGTGGCTAGAATGTGTGAAAGGGGTGCTTTCCGTTCTCGGTTGCATCCAAGTTCCTGGCCAAGTCCCAAGAGCATCTGTCTGAAGTGTTGGTGTCCATGTTTAGACGGTCTTTTAATTGGAGTGAGTGAAGTAGTGAAAATGGAATCGATATTCAAAGCTTTAATTCTAGAGTGACTGTCAGTGGAATAGCAGAAGCATACATCTGGCCTGCTGCTGCTTCCTTTGGCATTTGGAGGGAGGACTTTTGTGGCTCCAGTCTTGGCACGTCATGATTGTGCTGCTGAGTGAATCCAGGCCTGAAGCAGATGTGCTGCGACTGTGACCAAATAACTGTGCTTTTGGTTTTAAATGTGGAAGATGTTTTCCACAAGTATTCTGGGCTCTAAAATGAAGTACTGTCAGGCTAAAGAAACCTCACTCAAGTATTAAGCAGCTGTTACTCTGATGGCAGAACCTCAAAAGAGTCCATATTAAAATGTAGTGAGATTGGTTCTGTCATGCCCTTGATGTTGGGTTTTTTTCTCCTACTTCATATCTTCTGTTTTGCTTGAGCTGAAAGGCAAAGTGAATTTAAGGTTTAAGGTTTTCATGGAAGCAATCTGTTTGGAAACTGATATGAAAGAGGAAGGCCTGCTAGATGGTAGAGAGCAAAGTTAATCCATTCCCTTTTTATTTGGAATTGACATTGCTTTGCATGCATTATAGTTTTTACTACCCCATCAGTGCCTTGGTCTCAGCCTTAGCAGTTGCCTGACTGAGGGGAGGGAAGGAAAACATCACTTATGTTGCAGCTGAGGTTTGTTTGGTCTGATTCTCCTGGCTGTGCCTAGCCATGGGCAACAGCATGGGAGTGAAGTGAGAGAGTTCAGGGAGGTAGTTCAGTCCTTGCCTTCTTTTTTAAGGTAGTAGGGCTGTGTGGCTTTTATTGGGTTAAAATACTGCCATTAACAGTGCATCATATTTTGCAGGGGGGTATTTATCAGCAGAGAAATCACACCTGGTTTTGTGGGACAAGAATGTTGGTGCTTATTTTCAGGAGTACTTGTCTTTAGTGTTCAAAAAGTTCAGGGAAATTAATGTTGGCTACAGCAATGGCAATCTGGAGATTGTCCTCATCAAAAAATGCTTTAAAGCAGCTTTGCAGTGGAAACCAGTTTACTCTTTGTTTATAAAATGGTGTGGCAGGCACATGACACACAAATGCACTCAGAGCCCCGTTTGCCAGAACAGACTGACGCTGAATTTCCATCCCCATAGCATCGCACAGTGTATCCTGGGCTCAGGGAATGGAGAGCAAAGGTCAATCCCTACTGCCAGCACAAAGACAAAGTGGAAAGAAGGCCAAAGTGCAGCAGAACTCCATCCCTGAGCCCGCGTCACAGGGCTGTGGGAAGGAGGAACCACCTGTTGGTGAGGTTCAGGCTGAGGTTTTAAGCTTGTTTTCCCTGTACCGGATTTTCTGCCTCCTTGCTGCTGGGAATGGAAATGTTTCATTCCTAAATATTTTATCAGTATCAAGTAGTAAACCTCTCCAAGCTAAATGGCACTGTTCCAGTTGTAGATGTGCATGTGGTCCTCAAGAAGTTATGCTTTCACTAGATTTCAGACTTTAAGTAACTTTGGCAGTGATTCAGCCTAGGATCTGTGTCAGAGGATCCTCTCAGTCAAGATCAAGGTCGCTTGAATGGAACTGAAATTCATTCATGTACTGAGAGGTCATCAGGCCAAATACAGTTTCTCAGCACAAAAAGGAGGTCTGGGATTTACGCGTGAGAAAAGTGGCATTTCTCTTTTGAACAGAACTTATTCATACCGTGGTCTGAATTTTGAGTGCTTTGGAACAAGACAAGTCTGTCTAGGGGCTTCCATGTGTAATTAATAGACACAAATTGAGTATTTTGTTGAGGGAGGTGAGAATAAACATTGTGTGCTCTTCTTGGGTCACACCAACTGTGCATCCTGAGCTCCGTGGAGTAATACTTTGGGTGGCACAATTCCCTGGCACCAGAGCATGGGTTTGTAGAAGTATTCTAGGGCAGTTGTGTTTGATTTGCAGACAAGTTAGCTCATAGGCTGGAAACCCTCCAAAGTGCAGCAAGGTCTCTGGTTTAGCATGTGAAGAAATGTTGAACTGTGCATCCAGAAGGCAGAACACCCCTGCATGCCACCCGCTACCTCTCATCAGCTCTTTTGGAAGAAAACTTTGATTATTTTCTTTGCACTCAGTCTGGCATTGCCAGCATGGACTCTGCTGTGAAAGTCACTTCTGTGGTGTAGGATCTGCTGAACTCTGGTGGTGGCACAGGTCAAGCTGTAAGAGAAGGAACTGGCTCACAGTTGGAATTCTCTGAAATGCTGCCCTCAGTCGATGAGGGGAGATGGGCGAATGCATTAATAAAGGAGAGATAAGCAAAGGCTACAGAGAATTCCTTTAATATCTGCAACATCTTTTCTTTAGGTTATGCTTGCCGTAACATCTCCACCTCCACTGCTCTTCAAAGTAAGTGTAAAGCTTTACTATGTGATTTAGCTTGCTTTCTTGGAATCCGCTGAGCATAAGCTGATAACATGTTTCTGTTTTGTTTCCAGCTAGAACCCACGTTAGCTATGACATCAAAGGAGATGTTGCTGTTGTGCGCTTCAATACGCCAAATTCAAAGGTGCTGTTTCACCTGGCTGTGGTGGATGGGCATGTCGGTGGAATTGACAGGAGTAGCAGTGGTAGAGAGAAGAAATTGAAAAGTGTAATCTAAGTCTAGGAACTGTCCTAACCTGCAGCCTTTCAATGTTACGAGCAAAGGAGAAATGGGAAGATGAGTATTGGAGTGTTTAATGAGAGGTCTGAAAATGCCTTATGGAAATGTTTTGTGTGTACTAAGCTAACCAGTGTGAAGTTTTGTTAAAATCATATTAAGTTCTTGTATTCAAGATGGTTAAAGAAAGTATATGTTATATGGAGAAAAAAACAGCTCATAAAATCTGTGTTTGAGGTCACAAACGCACTGTTGGAGAAGTTAAGGAGGAACTTCGTAATAGCAGATTACTTGATGATCTGCTTCAGGGTTCATCTTGGAGGGGTTTTTTTCTCATTATATTATGAAGCAAGGTGAATTAATTTTTATAGCAAATCTAGGCTCAGTTTAAGCACCTCAGAAGTGCTATAATTGTGCCAAGCAATGCGCTGGCTGTTGGGCAAATTCCTGGGTAGTCTAGTCTGGTTTATATTTTTTTCCCAGAAGGCAAATCTTGAAAGACCATAGAACTGCTGCTCCTACTGGATTGGAAAATCCACTCAGAGCTACCACTGGCTTTGTTTTTTTTTATTGTCAGTCTGTCTTCTGTACAAGTCTTCTGATGATATAATAACTGAGTCCAGTACTTAATCAGAGGCTAAACTGCACCACTGTCTGCTCCCCCTGTTTACCATGCTTATTTGCTGTTTTCAGGTGAACACTCTCTCCAAACAACTAAACTCTGAGTTTAATGAGGTAATGAATGAGATCTGGGCCAACGAAGCTGTCAAAAGTGCCGTCCTCATCTCTTCAAAGCCAGGCTCTTTCATTGCTGGAGCAGATATTACGTAAGTATTGAGGCATTGGAAGTTACACTGACGGAGCTTTCTCTGAAGTCCGGCATCCAGGTCTGGTACACTCTGAAGGCAGAGCAGTTTGTCACTGGTGTATCCCAGGGGTGAGGCAGAGGCTGCAAGCAAAATCATAGACTCGTATAATAGTGAGAGTTGGGAAGGACCTTAAGATCATCCAGTTCCAACCCCCTGCCGTGGGCAGGGACATCTCACACTAAACCATGTCACCCAAGGCACTGTCCAACCCGGCCTTGAACACTGCCAGCAATGGAGCATTCCCAACTTCCCTGGGCAACCCATTCCAGTGCGTCACCAACCTAACAGTAAAGAACTTCTTCATTATAGCCGATCTAAACTTCCCCTGTTTATGTTTGAACCCATTACCCCTTGTCCTGCCACTACAGTCCCTAAGAAGAGTCCCTCCCCAGCATCCTTATAGGCCCCCTTCAGATACTGGAAGGCTGCTGTGAGGTCTTCACGCAGCCTTCTCTTCTCCAGGGTGAACAGCCCCAACTTTCTCAGCCTGTGTATGGGAGGTGCTCCAGTCCCCTGATCATCCTCGTGGCCTCCTCTGGACTTTTTCCAACAGTTCCATGTCCTCTTATGTTGAGGACACCAGGACTGTACACAGTACTACAAGTGAGGTCTCAAGTCTGCGTGCACAGGATGCCTCACCTACTCAAATGAAGTTAGGACCTGTTGGAGCAAGTCCAGAGGAGTGCCACAAAGATGCTCTGAAGGCTGGAACACCTCTGCTATAGAGACAGGCTGAGACAGCTGGGCTTGTTCAGCCTGGAGAAGAGAAGGCTCCAGGGAAAAGTCTCCCTTAGAGCTGCTTCCAGTACCTAAAGGGGCTGACAAGAAGGCTGGAGAGGGGCTTTTGATAAGGGCCTGCAGGGACAGGACTTAGGGGGAACAGCTTTAGTCTGACAGAAGGGAAACTGAGATGAGATCTTAGGAAGCAGTTCTTTCATGTGAGGGGGGTGAGGTCCTGCCTCAGGGTGCCCAGAGAAGCTGTGGCTGCCCCATCCCTGGCAGTGTTCAAGGCCAGGCTGGACAGGGCTTGGAGCAGCCTGGTCTAGTGGAAGGTGTTCCTGCCTGTGGTGGAAGGTTGGATGAGCTTTTAAGTCCCTTCCAACTGAAACCATTCTATGATTCTATAAAGAGGAGCATGGCAAGTCATTGAACCCCATTTGGCTGTAACACTTGGTCACTTCTTCCTGTGTGCTGGGGTTCAGCCAAAGAAACCCATGCTCTGGAATGAGCATTGTTGTTTGGTCTGGGACACAACAAGAGCAGATAATTTACATTCAGGGCTTCATTTAAGCTGGGTTTGAGTGCCTGGTAGTCTGCCAGCATGGGCCCTTGATTAGGCAGGATTTGGCGCTGTGCCATGAGGAGCATGAGCAGCCTCCCAGGCAATTCAGCCTGGGTAGCTTTGACAGGGTGTGGGGCAACCTGTGTTGGTGCTCTCACTGGGATCTGGAGCACCACTGCTCCTAGTCCTGACATTGGGCAGAACAAAATAGTTGTTTAAAGTCATTAAAAGCCAAAAACCTCTGAGGAAAGTAGGTAGATTGGAGAGACACCCATTAAAACCTTTTTGGCTGGCCTTATTGAAGGGAAGAGATTTGATACATGATGTAGTGGGAAGGAAACAGTGCTAGTAAGCAGATCAAAAGGACAGGCTGTGTTTATGAAGGGTCTGATGGTCTCAGTGCTAGGAGCCTCCTGAACTGCACCAGCTTGGCAAGCACTGCTGACCTCCATGAGAATAACTGGCACAGGGAGTCTCTAATTGGCAGAGTGCAACATCAGAGCCCTGGCCATCTGCTCCTTTAAAAAGTGATCCCGGGATCTCCCCATCCACCCTTTCTGGCAAGTGCTTTTAGGCTTCCTATGACCCTTCGCTTCCCCAAAGGCTTTCAAAGCTCTGACACAAGGAAACTCATTCAGTGCCTGCAGGCGCAGCCCAGTGTCAGCCTGCAGTGACTTAACCCACTGAATTTAGTAGTCTTCCTGTGCTGTTTGTTAATCTATGACTGGAGGACTAAATAGCTCTTGCCTGTCTGTCAATCAGTGGAGCTTTGTGGGGAGAAAAGGAGTAAACTCCTTGAAGCACTCTCATTTTACTGCTCTTTTCACAATGCTTTTCCAATTCTCATCAGTCTTTCTGCCTCACTGCAGCATGATCGAAGGCTGCAAGACTGCTCAGGAAGTGACTCAGCTCTCTCAGGAAGGACAGAAGATGCTAGAAAAAATTGAGCAGTCTCCAAAGCCCATAGTTGCTGCCATCAGTGGCTCCTGCCTGGGAGGAGGACTGGAGGTACTACATAATTCTGGGTCTGACAAGCAGGAGGGGGAGTTGATACTGCTGATTCTATAAACTATCCAAATGATGCCTGCAGGACTGCTTACTGTGAGAGGGATTTGAGACCTGATGAGGGTTCATTACATCCATTACAATGAGTTGGTGGCAAGTTAAGGGCTTGGTTGTGCTTCAGGACTCTGCCATGCTAATTTTTCTGCTTCTGTTGAGAGCTAATCAAATATGAATCCATGTGGGCCAGGCTAATATTTAGATGAGAGCGTCCTAGGGAAAATTGGCTGTTTCTGGCAGGCATTAGATCTGGATAAATGCTTCTGGCAGAGCCCAGGCTGGAAATTGCTGCCTTTCAGATGAAGCGAGGCTTGTATCCCAGCAACTTCTGTTCTGTAAGAGGTTGTGGTGAGTGGGATGAGCATGGGTAACCTGGCCAGCCTCCACTCTGGCCTCTGTACTCTGCTCACTCTCTTGCCTCTCACTTTGGCTATGTGCAGTATTTGCTTCGTAATCTCCATTAAGGGTTTGGTAAACTGAAGGACTCTGGGTAATTCTTGGTGCAAAGCTATTACTAAAACAGGATAACCTTGTGGGAATGGAGTCTCTTCAGTTGCACTCTGATTTCTCAAGCAGTCACAGCTTTTAAAACAAGCACTGTGGTGAAGGATCAGGACCTGGTGATCCAGTCATAAACCAGGTATCGTGGATGATCTGCATATGGGACCATGCTGTCAGTGTAATGAGTGAATTTAGCTCTTGGTGGCCTAGATGAGATTTAAAAGTAGCTTGGCTTAGTTTGATATTTCATGTTGTCCTGGGTACAGCAGATTTATGGCTGGGCTTAAGCCACAACACACATTAATGTCATAGTTGCCTGCTGTCATCTGCTCATTTGCACTTCTGCCAGAAGCAGCCGTCAGTGAGCACAGAGGGAATTGGAGCAGTTGAATTAGGGAGTTGGGGTAGAGGTGGGAGGAAAGTTGAGGCTGTGTGTAAAAGAGACCTTTGTGGTGTTTGCCCAACCAGTTCTTCTGTGGTCTTTCACAAGGGAACCTTTATTTTTCTTTTCCTTTCTTAAGGTTGCCATTGCCTGTCACTACAGAATAGCAATGAAAGACAAGAAAACAGTCTTGGGAACACCTGAAGTGTTACTGGGTCTCCTGCCAGGGGCAGGGGGTACCCAGAGGCTGCCAAAGATGGTAAGTAAGAGAAGAACTTTACTCAGTAGCCCCTTCTGCCACATGGCATGTTCCCATTCTGAGCTCCCCTTTCTGCCTTTCCAGGTGGGACTTCCTGCTGCCTTTGATATGATGCTGACTGGAAGGAACATCCGTGCTGACAAAGCAAAGAAGATGGGTCTGGTTGACCAGCTGGTGGACCCGCTAGGTCAGACATGATTCGTCTCAGTTTCTTGATCTGCTGCCCATCAATTTACCACCTTACTGAAGTGGGTGAAGAGGCCACTGGTGCAGCCAGCAGTTTAGTGAGGGCAAAGGACGGACTGCAAAGTCATTGCGATGCATGCTCTGCAGTGCAGTCTCCATTCCCTCTTCAGAAGCATGTGCATGGGAACCTTGAAATGTCAGGTTCCTACTAAAGCTAAGTGAGTAAAGAAAGGTTAGTGTAGAAGGCAGCTTGCTGATGGCTCTCTTGCATAAGCTAATTCTACAGATAAGAGCCTGCATTCCTCATTTATCATGTCAGGGGAACAGATTACAACCCATAATGAAAGGAGAATAGATGACTGATGTCTACATGTATGCAGCCTGCAGATGTTAATCTCTGTGACAAGATCTTGAGAAGAAGCCAACCCTCATGGCTTAGGTGCTCTGAATTGTCAACCAGCTTTCAATTGGATGGAGAAATTCTTTGCAAAATGCATATTTCCAAGTGCTGAGTGGGCTACTGAATAATTTGTTGCTTCTACTTTTCCTTCCCTAGGGCAGCTTTCATGGCAGGTGACTAAATGAAGGGGCAAGCCCTCCACAGCCTCCTCTGAAAGGTCTGAGACAGGAGTTAGACTGGAAACCAGGAGTTAAGAGTGTCAGCGGATACTGCCAAGGGAGTAGCAGGGTGCTGCTGAGCTGGGTTTCCCCAGGCAGAGCATGGCTGGAATACCCTGGTAGCCCTTAGCTCCTGCAATAGGAGAAAATGAAATAAACAGAAAGGAAAGGTGCTGCTGCTTGCCCTGAGAAATGCCATGGAAGCCTTTGTGTGTGTTCTCTCATGTGCCAGTGTTCACCTGAATCCTTAACTGTAGTCTCACTTATGAAACAGATCAGGGGTACCCAGGCTTGAGTTAAAATTGCCTGAGTAAACTTCAGTGCTGTATACTTGCTTAAATGTGATTTGGCTTTAAGAGACAGACAGCGTGGCATTTTATACGAATGATTACAATGGCTTCCTTAAAGGAAACCTGAACTTTCTGAAGAGCTGTTTGCAATCCCAGCTCAGACCAGATAAGCACGTAGGAGGAACACAAAAACCAATTTATGTGCAAGCATTAGAGGCATGCCTTGCTCATTCAAATAGCAGTCAGTGCCAGAAGGCTTTCTGCTGAGTATTTTCATGTTCATTCTGAATGTCTGGGGGAAAGCAGCTTTAACTGGAGGATGATGTTTTAACTGATTATACAAAGCTTTGAAGGAGAGAGACAGCATTAACTGGGAGGCAATTTCATGGGGTGCAATCAGCTCTCCTTCAGTAGGGAGCTCTACAGCATGCTCTTGATGTATTTACTACTGTGCCCAGATCTAATTCTGGCATGTGCCATTTATATAAGAAAGCAGATGTGAGTTGACCACTTGGAGTTCCTGGGTTAGGACGCAGCAAACTGTTGGGAGGTAACTGCAAGTAAAGTAAAGCCACATACGTGGGTTTGACCACCTTGCCTAAATAGTTCTACAGCTCAGACTTGCAAATAAACAGCTTTATTCTTCAGCTGTAGTATGAAAGTTCAGCACTTGCTGGTGTTGAACACCCAAGCTAATGGAGGAAATCAGGGAAATCAGGTATTTGCATCTGGTGGTGGAAAGAGAATTTGGAAGCAAGCAAGGTTTGAGCTCAGAAATCCATCCCAAATGCTCTCAGATTTCCAAGAAATTCTCTCAAATCCCCTGGGCATTGCTGAAATGTAGATTATGCAGCAGCTCTGGATTAAGTTTTTATGTGCTGCTTGTAACATGAAAGATGTTGCTTTGTTTGGACTGTTTTCCCCTACACTGGCTTTGTCATAATGCCAGAGCATGAGTGAGACTTCCCAACAGCGAACTTTTGTGATCTGGTCAAAATGTACATGCTGCTTTATTTGCTTCTTGCTGCGACCCTCCAGCAGGCAGCAGCATCTGTGGTTTGCTGAGTATATGATTTATTTGTGAAGAGATGAAACTTGAAGTTGTTTGAGTGAGTCCAGGGGAGGCCACAAAGATGCTCCAAGAGCTGGAGCACCTTTGCTATGGAGACAAACTGAGAGAACTGGGCTTGTTCAGCCTGGGGAAGAGAAGGCTGAAAAAGGAGACCTTAGAGCAGCTTCCAGTGCCTAAAGGGGCAACAAGGAAGCTGTAGATGAGCTTTTGACAATGGCCTGTAGGGATAGAACAAGGGAGAATGGCTTTAACCTGACAGAGGGGAGATTGAGATGAGATCTTAGAAGGAAATTCTTCCCTGTGAGGGTGCTGAGGCGCTGGCACAGGGTGCCCAGAGAAGCTGTGGCTGCCCCATCCCTGGC
>JANRGW010008140.1:0-39988 GCA_024733675.1 Psilopsiagon aymara
CCGATGTTTTCAGTTGCTGCTCAGTAATGTTTGGTCTGACCAAGGACTTTCTGAGTCTCATGCTCTGCCAGGGAGGAAGGGAAGCTGGGAGGAAGCAGACAGAACAACTGACCCAAACTGACCAAAGAGGTATTCCATACCACAGCATGTCATGGCCAGTATATAAACTGGGGGCAGTTACCCAGAAGGGTTAGATTACTGCTCGGGTCATGCTGGGTATCGGTGGGCGGGTGGTGAGTGGTTGTATTATCTTCCCTTGTTGTTTCCCTTATCATTATTACTACTGGTGGCAGCAGCAGTGGTTTGTGTTCTACCTTAGTTACTGCATTGTTCTTATCTCAACCCATGGGAGTTACATTCTTTCAGTTCTCCTTCCCATCCCTCTGGGAGCAGGGGGCGGAAGGGTGGGAAGTGTGCGAGCGGCTGTGTGGTATTGAGTTATCCGCTGGGTTTAAACCACGACAATGGTGAATGTAATCTTAGCAATGTAGAGCCAACTAATCATATATCCAAATCTTCCCTAATACTTTCTGCAATCAGTGAAAAGACTTCTGTTGATTTTTCTAGGCTTGTACTCCAGAGCTCCTGGGAATGTTACTGTCCTTGATATTTTCTTTGGCAGGTTTTGTTCAGGCTGAAAAAGTCAGAAGCATGAAAGTGTATCTATGACTTAATCTGCCCGCTTTCACATCCTTGGGATGTTACAGTATGTGTTCCTCTAGGTTGATTCCTATTACATGCTTTCAGGATAGTCATATAAACATGGTAGTTCTCAGTGTAGTGGCACCAGAATTTGTAACTTTTTACTGCTCAGAAGATGGGAAATAATTTCAGCACAGATCTTTGCAGTAGGCTTTATAATGGTGCTACAAAGCACTGTGGTCATTTCCATTTATATTAGGAAACCAATGGCTAAACTTGACATCACTTTAACCATCAAAAGCAGATGAGATATAAAACTTCATAAGGTTCTTTATTTTGTCTGAGATTCTTTCACAGTTTAGTATTTCTTCAACTGGCTTTGCAGTTTCATGTTCTAGCCTAACTACATGTTTAACATTCAGATCCTACTGTTTGTTTTCAGGACAGTACGTATCTTTAAACCACTGCATCTCAATGTAGCAGAAGTTCCAGAACCACTCACTATCTTCCACCTTATATTTGTGCTTCAGAATTAGAACAATGCTGAGTAACATAAGGCAGTAAGTTTTACTCTCTGCCTTTGCTTTGCAGAAAAGTACTGTGATTGAACTCATATGAATGGATTAGGAAATTAAAAAAAAAATAAAAATGAAGTTTGTATCTGATTATTTCCTTTGTATGCATTTGTGAGCAGCCATACCATGGGAGATGGTTTTAGAGGTCTCTGAAGACTGCTGTCACACACATCTTTCAGACTTCTTTAAGAGGTACAAAAGAAAGTCCTAGCTTTCACTTCAGAAGCAGCGTCACAGTCAAGTTTGGTTCCTGTCAAGCTGACTTCTGATAAACTGGAGCAGGGCTTTGAAAACAACATGGCTCCTTGCTATAGGGCAAATAGCCACAAAAATTATTGCTGTTGCAGGAAACAAAAACTTCCCTTCCACTGCTTTTGCAGAACAATGAGCAGGCATAAAAATTGGTATGAGCTACAGCCTGCTAGGTTATAGGATGGGTGGGGTTTGAAAAATGGTCCTCTTGCCAAAATTCAAGAGAAATCCTCCTTAATTATGGTGGCCTTCGTCTGGAAATACTGATTCTGCCTCCTGTACTACCTGTTGCTGCTATTTCTGCAGATAATGCAGAAGAAAATGATGAGAGAAATAAACTGGATTTTGGGTGAGGTCTGAATCCTTCCTTTGTAAGATTTCACAGAAAAATGTAGATCTGTCCTGGGGCTCTATTATCTGTGCACTTCACTGTTCTGTCAGTTTCTATGACTTTGTTTGCTTTGGTTTTACACAGTAGTTCAGAAAAAAAAACATCAGCTCCACACTAATTGCACTTCCTCAGACACCAGCAGTGAGAGTTTCTTTTCAACATCTCCCTGAAATCTTATCAGGGCTTGCCTGCTAAAGTAAGTATAACTGAAATAAATTCAGTTGAATTCTTTTGCTATAGCTTTTACTTTCACTGTCACTGATAAGATTCAAAGGACTTGTTTGTTCTTTCTTTCAAGGGCAAAGAAATTGCCCCTGCCCCCTTCTTTTCAAGGCAAAGAAATTGCACCATGATAAAATCTATCTTCCATCACATAGTGATGGAATCAGCCCCTCGGAATCTTTATGAACTAATAAAATAAAAACAAAAATTCATATAGTAACAAAACTGCTTCTGGACATAATAGTAAGGTAACTGTATTTGTATATAAACAGCATTGCATCTGAAGACTTTCGCAATAATGTACAACATACTACTATACATCAGTTGAAAAATGATTGGTTTATTTCCTTGCAAAATCTCCCAGTATAGAAGCAGTTAAATTGCCTTCCTTTTCTTTCTCTCAGAGATTTTCTTACTGGCTGATTCCTTTTTTTCCACTGACTTTAATTTAAGTGAAAAGATTAGTTAAAAAGTGAAAGAATTATTGAAGATCTAAGTGAAAAGATCTTGAAAATAATTGTCCCTTATTAGATACATATTCATTCAGCAAAAAACTTAAAACAGAGGAACAGCTTCAGTGAGATTTGCATTCTAAAGTTATGCTTAAAGCTAAATATAGACTTGTGGGCTTTTTTGCAGAATGAGTCTGAACACAAGTATATTTTAAAGCACTTTCTTGAATCATTGTCTTAAATCCGTGCATAAATCCTACTTACTTCATTGAGATTCAAGTAAGTTGACTTATGTGTACACTTTCGTACTTTATCAAGTTTCTTCTCTGAACTAAGGCTGAAGTAGTAGACGTGGGAATATTCTGAACTTTTCAGGAAAAAAAAAAGAGTCAAATAAAAAGGATTTCTACAGCAATTTTATTCTAGCTGGTAATGAAGCCTAGAGTATATTAAAAAATAGACATAAAAGCTGATGTTGGAAGATGAATTTGATCGTAATAAGATCAGTTATCTGCATTAATACACAATTATTAACTCAGCCCCTTAGGCCTAGGGTACATTTCATTTTACAGAGATGTACTTAGGAAGGTGTCATGGACATCCTACTGAATGACAAAGGAACGGCCATCATCATCCAGTCCAGCAATATTCTTTCCTAGGGAGAGAAGCAAATTCACTCCTAAGAGTTCCTCCCATTCAGTAGATATGGAGAAAGAAATGTTTTTTATTTAAAAGCCTATTTGCTTTTTAGCATTCAAAATGGGGATGGGGATGGATGGGGATGGATCAATTCCTACTGACTTCAGTCATTAGTGGCTTAATATCATGAGCCTACTGAAGAGGCAGTACTCAAATACTCTGACATTTTAAAATCCAGGAGTAGCCCCATGGGACTGCTACTAGCCTCTGGGTATTTATGTCAACAGAACAGAATTTTCCAACCAAAATAATATTGCAAAGATCTGTTGCCAAGATTTGCATAGTTCTTGTTTCCTTGAAACGCTGCTGTTAAAAATGTTAGAAATACATCTGCTTGTATATGTGCATGTATATGTATGGTGTGTGCAAGAGAGAGATGGGCATATATATAATACGTAGACTTCCAGGTTCCATTTTTGTGTCACAGAATTATTTCAAAGCATGTTGGATGGATATAGGAAACCTCAAGCAATAGCAGAAATCAATGTTTCAAGTTTTGTTCAAATGCTGATTACAGGAAAGCTGAATTAAAATATTCTTTTTTCTAGTCCATTCTCAGAATTTTTCCCAGTGCTCTGATGGTACTGGTTCTGTATGAGATGGTACACGTTCTGTATGAGTCTCTACTCAGGTAAACACTCTAATCAAAGCAGTATATTGAGCTTCAGAATGAACCAGAGAAGTTCAGAGAATGAACAGAACTGCATCTTAGTCTAATGTAATTGCTCCCTGTAAATATGCAGAGAGCAAAATCCGATTAAGTGGCAACTAGCTTGAAGAAAGACTTTTATGGCTTGATATGCCTGAATTGAAGAGTTCAAGAGGTTAGAATAATAACTAATAATATTTGAAACTCCTGGAAATATTTTTATGTAAGTAAGCAGTGCAGTTCCTCAGCCTGCAGTTGGGATCAAACAGAGAAATTTCTGTGCAGATGGATTTGCTAGTTTGATAGGCAGAACCCTAAACTCAGAACTCGTAACTAACTCTACTTTGCCTGTTCTTGAGGCAGACCCTTGAGAGTTTTCCACTCATGTTCCATGTTTGCAGTATGTGTTCATATATTTTAAAGCATTTCTGTTCACCTGTAGATTTCCTTGGCAACTTTAAAGTACATATACCAAAGGCATTTCAATAACGTCATAGCCATATTGCTGTGCTTGAATAAGGCTCATAGCTTTAAACTAGTGTGCTGCTTTTCCATTTTATACAGTCCCCCTGGAATTTCTTTTCAAAGTAAACACTCCAAAGCATGGTTTATTACATTTCTTTTTACGCATTTCAAATTTAAATTACAACAAAAAGAAAACATTTATTGCTCTAATACATAATAGCAAGTGGATATTATTTTTTAAAGAATTTTAAAAACCCCAAGAACTAAAATACTGTTTGATGATTACAGAAACTTTAATATGATTATAGTGTTTTAATCTATATTCATTTTATACACAAAGTTCAGGAAACAGTAAGCAGCAACTCTGCTACGTGTATATATATATATATATATATATATATGTATTAGCTACAATTAAGAGCCTGATCCAGAAGATGCTGAGCACCCTCAAAATATTGACTCTGATCAGTGTTAGATGTCAGCAGCTTCTAGGATGGGGCCCTGAAGATGCACTGGAAGGAGTATGTAATAGCAATGACAATATTTTAATGGATATTTTCTTATGGAATCACTAAGAAAATACATTTTAATAGTCATTGATAAGCACCAGCTCACGACACTGCATGTGGCTGCATCACTTGCACATTACATTTCCTGACACACTGCATGTACAATACATCTAGAATCCTCAGCACAGAGAAAACCAATAGAGTTGTTACACAGCACTTACAAATTACCACAGGGAAAATGTAGTTTTTAGTAGCACTTTCAACAGTGAAGTTGCAATATTATTTCAGTGACTATCTTCCTTATGCAAAGGAAAAATAAAAAGTAGTCAGTAACATACTTCCTGAAATTTTAATACTGGCTTTCAGGTGTTAACAACCTAAAGTGCTTTCATGTTTGATACATTTTTAAAAATTTTCAATTTATAAAAAAAAAAAATCAAAATATTTATAAATTCATTTTATACACTTGCAAATATACAATTTAGTCTATTCCTGTCTCCTCACCCAAAAAATTGGCATTGCCATCTCCCATATCTCTTTTTGGAAACCATGTCTGTGAGCTTGCTTCTTGAATGTAAGCATCCAGGAAATAGCAAATTCCAGGGATATCACTGGGAAAATTAGGTGGAAGCTCTTCTCTTGAGCGAGGCGTGAACACAAAACCTGGATATTCCTTTAACAACCTAGAATAAAGACAAATCCTCTTGATTATAAATGGATCAGGCACCAACTGTTACTACAAGTACAGACATCCAGTAATCCTTCATGAAAAGTCAGGGCAGAATCTAATTTAATATCTGTATGTTATTTACTGAAAATATAAAAAAAACCCTCCCCTGTTGTACTTGGTAACCTTGATATCCTATTGACCTATGTACCAGCACAAACAGGAATATTGCCTCTTCCTTTTGCCTTGACAGTGCTTTCCACATAGGTGTTGTTTGTTGTAAATATCTTCAAAAATTACTTGGTACTGGAAGCTAGCTCACATTTGCATACAAACTGGCACCATAATTAACGTTTCACCTAATGAAATACTGAAAAGCATATTAACTAAACTATTCAGATCCTCTTGCCAGTTCTAATAATTTTGCTTTTAAACACATGCATCCACTAAACCCAGTGGTATTCTATATCTGAAACACAAATTGCTAATCTGTAGGGATAAATACCCATGACTGGTATCTAAGTTACCCACAACTTAGATAACATACTCATAACATAAGATGCCTGTATCTGGTATCTAAGTTTCCAAACAATTACTCCAATATACAGGAACTGTGCAATGTGCCATAATGTTTTCAGTATATGTTTAGAACTAGTGAGGGAATCAAAATGATGAAAAACCACTAAACAAGGAGGTTAACACATCAGTCACTCAAGTAAAAAAAAACCCAAACATACCACAATAATAATAGTTTAACCAATTTTTCTATTTTCTAGGGACTCACAGAATGAATTTCAACAGTATACTAATTTCAAATATTCTGAGATGAATATGCAGCCACGCAGAAACCTACTTATGCAACAAGTTATAGGCATGTCATGGGTGGACAAAGTGTCTAAAGGAAAGATGCTATATTGGACATGGGAGAGCCTGCTTGCTGTCTGCATAATCACACAGTACACATTACTAAAAATTTCTGATCTCAGTGGGCATGTAGTGACAGGACAAGGGAGAATGGCTTTAAATTGAAAGATTTAGATAACATATTAGGAAGTTCTTCACTCTGAGGGTGGTGAGACATTAGCGTAGTTGTGTCTGCCACAGCTGGCAGAAGTTGTTGTTGGCCCATCCCTGGAAGTGTTCAAGGACACATTGGATGGGGCTTTGAGCATCCTGGTTTAGTGGAGGGTGTCCTTGCTCATGGCAGGGTGGTTGGAACTAGGTAATCTTTAAGGTCCCTTCCAATCCAAACCATTCTATGATTCTGTGATAAACAGTACAGCTCAAGGTCCACACTAAAAAGTTTAAATTCAGTTGAGATCAAGACCTTTATAAACTAAACTGCAGCATGGTTGATTCATTGCAACCTATTAATTCATCTTCCCTGACAGAGAGTGAAAATGTATAGGGTTATGTTTAACAATTCTTCAGCTAGGTTGTTTTCTCAAGGGCAACTGCAGCTAGTTTGGCACACAGTTCATGCTGAAAGCCACAAGAGCTCAAAAAGGAGCCAACTATATCAGAGGGAAAAAAAAAAAATGCAAGAGTTATGCAGCTGCAGGTTAAGAAATAAAACTGGCCCAGACAGTCCATTTATTTTAAATATAATGTCAAAGAATAAAGAAGTATCAGCTTTTGTTTCACCTTTTTTTCTTGGTGCTGCTGGTTGCATTCTGACTAAAAATAATTATGGTGCATTCATGAGCAATCAGAGAAAAAGAGGAAAAGGAAAATAAACAGCAGTACTTCGGGGTGGGGGAAGAGCAGGAAGAAAAGGAACTATTACAGTAACAACTTCAGATGGACATCTTACAGATATGAAGCACTGTACCTGTAAGTTGTTGGGCTGACATTTATTTTTCTAGGTATACTGCAAGATTCAAACTTATTGGCAAGGGTTACATTATTTCCAAAAAGGCAATAACGGGGCATTTTAACCCCAACAACTCCAGCAAAGACAGATCCGGAATGAAGGCCAATGCGCATCTTTAAATAAAAGACACAAAACAGCATTATTAAGCAAAATAAAATGGCTGAAGTCAATTTTATGTATCTATCCTCTATTAAACAAATATGAGCTACTAATATAAACTGAAGTAGTACAGTCTCCTTGAAATGTCTGCATTCTGGTCACCACTGCTTGTGGAGGGGAAACAACTTGGAAGTTTACCTTGCTTTTTGCATTAATATTATGTAATCCTTCACCTGATATGACTGTGATAATGCTGGTCTAGGGCAGTATATTGACCTGGAAACATCAGTAGGAGTTACTATAATACCTGGATGCTTTCCTGGGAGTAATTTCATGATAAAATGTTGTTAAACTGGTGACAGTTAATGAATAGTACTTGCTGCCCTGTTAAGGTCAGAAGACAAATCTTAGGGAATAGTAAGGACAATATATATGTGCTGTAGTTCCAACTGAACTCTATTGACAAGGTCACACATAGAGTAAATCCCAATCCTAGAGTATGGACTTCTGATAATTAATCAATTATACAGTAGTTAAAACATTTTAATACCTCTTCTTTGTTAACTCATACTCAGATTTTTGAGTTTTGATTAGCTGGTGCTACTTTCTGGTTTTTAGGTTCCTTTTTTTGAGACATGCTCCTTCTCTTACATGCATTATACAGATGTAGACATGTTTTCTTCAGAATAGCACTCTGACACAATAATGGCGAGATGTCAGGAAGGTTGCGTATCTACTACGTGTGCTACTTTTACATACCAAGAGACTATCATATCATTATGAAGAATTCATGATTTCTAATTTGAAATGGGAAAGCAGAAAAGCCTGCAACAAAAGCAAAATCCACCCACACAGCAAAGATAGCTGAAATAATGTACATCGATATACAAGTCTAATTTAAAGTAAGCGGTTTGCAGTCATGCCTTTGACAACTAATGCCTAAAATGACAGTAGATTGTGTGATATTTTTTTTGCTTTGCAAAACAGCTAATGGTTTCATAATGCATTTCATTGAAATAGATGCATGCTTTTGTTAAAACCATTCAGTTTTCTTTACAAAGCTTCTAGTAAGTACTTATATATATTTTTTTCTCCCTATCTTCTAATTACTTTAAAAAATGTAAAAGCATTCCCCATTCAAAATTACAGAGGTAGCATTGGCATGGAAATTATAAACATATTATAATATTGTCAAGATGCTTCCAGATTTTTTAAGCTTAATTTAATTTGATATTGTTAAATACAGAAAGAACAATATTTATTTACACTGTAATACTGCTGTTCTCTGTGATAGATGCAGAGTGTGTAATCCTCTTAATAATCATTTTCTTTGTCTTGGAATTCAAATACCCCTTAACCTAAAATCAAAGAAGCCTGAAGTTTTCTAAAGGAACAAATGAACAGATAATTGTTAAAAATGAGCAAATGAAAGAAAGACATAATGAACTGAGACACCTGTATTAAAAATAATAGGATCCTATTGCAGGATATTTAAACTTAATAGAATGTCCACATCAATTATTACACATACAGGCCTTTCTCTTCTTTTTGTCAGTGAGAGGCAAACCTAGCTCAGAAGTTCAGCAGATGTGTACGTCTTCACTGAAAGGAAGACACAAATATAACTACCACTGAAACTAACGCTTGCTTTGACAGCATTAACACCATTACCTTATAGTAGTGGCTCAGTATCTGACTGTAAAACAAGAACAGCAACAGAATCCTTTAAAGACATGTGGATTAGTGCAATCAGAACAGGTCTTTGATGATTCATCTTTGTTAGACTTAGATGTTCTCATTGGGTCTAATTCTGAGAGAGGATTAGTTTCCTCATTAGAAAATGTAACAGAATATTCCATGCCACAGAAAAATTTACTGCTAATGAGAGAAAAACTGCCGCATGTCATTGTGCACCTGTTAATTTTACTGCATTCAAGTCTTTCAGATTGATTTTCAGATCTTTGTTTCATCTTTACCTTTCCACAAAACTTTAATTCATGTAACTGAAAAGATCAGCTTCTCCAGTTGTACACACTTGATTCCCAAATGTCTGAGTTAATACAATGACAATAAATTTCCCCAAGACAAAAACCCGAAAAGCAACTAAACAAACAAAACTGCCCACTTTACACATATAAAATAGAAAAAAATATATGACCTTGATAGGCTCTCCATGGGGAGACACCACCTCATCTGACAGCTCCATCATCTTCAGGGCCATCAACGCTATTTGAACAGCATGTGTTTCACTTTCTTTGTGTAAACCTCCAGCGACACAGTAGGCATCTCCAATAGTCTCAACCTAAAACAGGCATATTTGTTCCTTACTGTCAGACTGTGATATGTAACGGAATAGTCTATGGCTTCACTAAGAATTGTACCTACATATTGACTGGGTCTTATTTGTTCTGGTGATTTACGTCTTGCCCAAATCCTGCAATATCATTCAAGAGGAAAAATTGCACAACTTGTATTTATTGTTTGCTAAAATACTTTCCTTTTATGGCTGATTCTGTTGATTGTTTTTTTAATTATTATCTCTTAAATGCCTTTTTTTATAATGAAGATTAGGGGAAATAATTTTTGGACTTCTATAGTTCTTTGTCCAATTTAGTCTTCCATTTCCCTTTCTGCCCTAGGACCCCATAGAAATGAAATAAATTGTGTACCTTGTAGACATCTAGCTCTCCACATTGGTAATCAAAGCGAGTATACAGCTCATTAAGCATGGTGATAACCTGCATAGGTGAGCACTGGGAACAGATGGCAGTGAATCCCACAATGTCAGAGAAAAGCATTGTGACATTATTAAACTTCTTAGCTTGCACAACTTGTCCCTGCCACAGCTGCTGAGCAACCTCTCCAGGAAAAATTGAAAACAGAAGATCTACAGTCTTCTTCTTTTCTTCTTCAAGGGCTTGATGGGCCTGCTCAAGGGTTGCCTTTAGTTTTCCTAACCGCTTCTTCAGTCCATCCTGAGCTCTGGCCTGCTCCCCTATCAGAACAACATCTCTCAATGCGTTGTGAATGGGAATATCTGAGAGGTACAATCCACGTCCTGTAAAATCTTCTAGTCTATCCACACAAGGAGATCCCAAGAATAGGATGGCACTGGATTCAAAAATATAGATCATCTGGCCTTTAAGATCCATTACCTGAAACAGTTGAAGAGACAAGAATTAATGCAAAAGATGCACGGCAGTGGTTTAGAAGCAAGACATTTTAGAAACACATTTGCCTTAAACCTGGGAAAATGAGACTGGTCCGTAGTCCTTATATTTTCAGTTAGCTGCTTAAGAGAAAACATATGGTGCTAAATCATAGGGCTATCAAGTAAGTTTATTTTGCTAGAGCCTTCTGGTACAAAAGTTAAGACCACAACTTAAACACCTAATAGTGTTTGAGTATCAGTATCAGTTCTAGTTTAGGAAGTAATTTTGTGCATTTTCATCAACTGATAAACTATTAATGACTATAGTGGCCTCTCAATTTCTGCAATTAACTCTAGTAGTTTTGTTTATGCACTACTTACTTTGTAAGATACAGTAAGAAAATCTGCTTCAATTTTATCACAGGATGTTCAGTACTTGCTGCAATTTAAAATTAAAGGCATAACTGGAAGAAATACCCCATTTTAATAATCTAAAAAAAGCAAAATATTTTGTGTGAAGTATTTATATGTCCCATCTCTATTCAGTTGTGTAATGTGCAAGATGCTACAAAGTTCTGCTTAACATTGCTTGAAAGATAGTTTTTTGAAGAAAACCTGTTACATGCTAATAGAGATTTGAGGACATAAATACATGCAAAAGCAAATCAGAGTCTACTACCCCTTGTAATCATTAAACTGTTGCCTAGTGCAGAAATGGATCTGAGATGAAGTAGCTGTTCAGTGCTACGTTTTTTCCCACTTCAGTAATAGCTGAGTGAAACCTTTATTACTGTTCTTCATTTAAATTCTTGGAGTGCTGAGGCTGAACAGCTAATTCATCCTGGAGTACCTCAGGTGTACATAAGCTGGAATTCAGCTGAGAGGCAGTGATGAATAAAAGCAGTCACTGAATATTCAGTAATTTTTACTGTCCCAGGTCATCTGCCACAGACCCAGCTTCAGCAGACAGCAAGTAACCCCATCAGCTGAAATTAAGTGGGACCTTTGGTGATTGCATCTGATGAAAACATCAAAATATCAAAGGCTGAATGAGCACAAGAAATGTCTACATCTTTCCCCAAATTATAGAGCTGTTGTTTCCACGTGATTGAGGGGCACTTTGGGAAAGCTTTCCCTGCCACTGCCTTTGTGTTGGAAATGCCCTTATTCTCAACAGCGTAGCCTGTCATTTGCTTTATCTCAATTTACTGACTTAATATCTTTCTTTTTTTTTTTTTTTTAATAAAATCAAGTTAACAGTCAGATTTTACTTGTCCTAAAGCAGAATTTTGTCTCAATATTGGCTTCAGAAGCTGAATTACATTAGGGCTCTCAATAAATCACTGTTATTCAGTTGTACTGGATGTAAACAATGCAAAGTGCACCATGTTTTGTGGCTATTTTCACTCTTACCTGAAGAAACCAAATTTCTCACAGAAGTGATGGTTATAAAAAGTCTCTTACCATGGTTGATTTCATATCAGTATTATCCCATCTTCTGACTCGTACAGTAAACTGCATATTTAGCATTGTCATTATTCCACTAAAAGTGCAGCTTACTTTTGGGGTAAGAATTTCAAAATACTCTTCAAAATTGGGCTTAGTTTGAAGTTCTCTCCTGGTCAAAAGTCTTTTTATCCCGTTTCCAATTTGAAGAACTGACATATCCTTGTCGAACATAAAATGAAACGGAAAAGTCTTACAGAACATAGATGCAGGAATCACAAGTGAAGACTGTGGTTTACATGGAGATAAGGAAGGTTTTGCACTTTTGACTTGTATAGAATACAGCAAATAAGGCTGATTAGCAAACTCAGTGCAGTCATTATGAAAACAAGGAGGCATGAGCATCACTTCCACCTCAGTTTCATATAAAACATGAGCTGCTGCTTTAATAATGCCAGATAGAATAAGACTTGTGATTTTCTTAGGAAAGAAATAATACACATTTAAGAAGTCTTGATCTTTTTCCAGGCATAATATGGAAGCATCTTCAAGTCTGTCCTTTTTTCCTGCTTCTTGGCTGTGGCCACTCTGCTTCAGCAGAGTGGTGAAACTGTTTAGGAAGTCCTTAAGGGTTCCTCCAATAACACCTAATATGTGTTCATCCTCTTCATAGCATATTTTGAATAGCTCTTCACCAAGAGATTCCCGTAGAGTCTCCACAGGAATACCTGCATGGAATCACATTTTAGTCAGAACTGCACTCATGACACTGAATTTCAGGCTAACCTCCACTAGATCAAATCAAATAAGCAACATCCTTCCCTGATCCAGCAAGGTCATCTGAGAGCCCTCTCTTTTAGAAGTCTTGCTGCACATACTCGTGGTGTCTGGACAAAAGGGAGACAATAGGTTGTAGTTTGGAAAGATCCAAGACTCGTGTCCTTTGTAGAAATGTAGACAGAATGAATGCGTATTTTTGGCACAGGATTTAACCCAGTTCCCTTAGCGCAATATAAAGAAATAAAATAAGAGTTTAAAAACTTAAAATAAGAACACAAAGGAAGAATAAAATAGGATCTGTGGACCCAAACAGATATAATTACTATGCCTAATCCAATAAATTAAATGACCGCAGGAATACTCTGGGCCACTGAGGCCAATTGGCACAGCACCACTCACATCTTCGCTAGGAAATTTGTTTTAACAGCACAGCTGCAAGCAGACTGACGGTTGGGAATGTTCCAACTCCTCAACTGTTACTGGGAATCATTTGGAAGTGTTATCTGTCACAGGCCAACTGCACGCCAGGACCAGCTTAACAGTTCAAGTGCACAAAAAACATGTTTCCGTTTCCTGGAAATGTTAATTTACTATTACAGATGTAGCCAGAGAGTTCCATATTGCAAATTACAGCACTTCTCTTCCAACAGACTACAGTCTTGCAGAAGAAAAGGATTGGTATAAGACAGCAACTTACTACTGAACATATGTTTCAACTCCTTCTAGACGTTGGGTTTTAGGGGTGGATGATTCTATGCCATCTCAAACTTGAGAAAATCATCTCTTTAGCTCAAATTTTGACACTCTGAACTGTTAGTTACAGAGATCACAGTTTAGCCTCTGTTGCTAGCATGACTGTAGCCCTTACATGTAGGAAATTATTTCTTAGTAGCAATACTAATTTATATATACATATGTTATTTTACATACATAACAGCTGAAATCAGGACAATAATATATATATACATATATATTATTAAATGAGCTTATATTACCTGCTGCATTAGCATGATCACTGATTATTTTTTCAAAATCTTCTCTATCCCCAGTTTTTCTGTAAATGTCATAAAAATATAAATAAATACTATGAAAAGTCAAGATAAACCTTGTGAAAAATAGGAAATAATGGAAATTACCTACCCTGTCTTTAATCTGTATCAACCAAGCCTTGCTGATCAAACAGACAGTTATTCATTAATTCAAAATAGAGTCTTGGTAGGATCTTAGATTATCCTGTGTATTTGTGATAAGTTAAAGTCTTAGTGGCCTGAGCTCAGATACAGATTGAGGCCAAATGCTATGGCCCGTTATTGATTAAAAACTCTTAGGTTGCAACAGTCCTGTTTTTTCATTTAGTTCCAGTTTTTTGTTTGAAGCCATAACTAAATTTCATAACACATTTTATAATATAATTGGAATTTACATTCAAGCATTTATTTTAAATACAAAAGAGAAGGCATTTCTGTTTTGAGAGGAAATACCAATAATATCTATAAACTTCAAAATTATTTGTTCACTGGTAGTAATTCAGATTCTGTGTTACAAAACTGCAGCCCTCTGAATACCTGAATGCCCAACCCACAATGATGAGAAGAAGATGTATCTTAGATTAACCTGCATATAAGCAATAAGCTTTTGTTACATGCTTTCTGGATTTCTTCACTTGAAATATCATTGATGTATTTATGTGCAAAAGCAATACAGATATTTAGATCTGTTTTACATTTGCATTATTACATCATTCAGAATAGCTCAATTCTTCAAGGTTTCAAACTAATACACCAGGAAGCAATATATAATTAAAGATAGGGAAAACATTCCCATCAATATGCCAGTCATCAACTGCAACGCACATATGACCAGCTATCTTTGATTCAGTCTATGCATGTAAACTGCTTTGAAAATATCAAGTATAATTCAAAAGATACATTGTAATTATCTATTCTTAGCATGGGGAGCAATAGTGTAGTTTTCAGCCTTGTTTTTTTTTCTCCACTTCTTATTTTTTGCATTCAATAAATTGAATCTTCAGTGTGCAACAAGATGCTAAGAAATTCTCACTCCCTGTGAGGCTCAGATGATTAATACTGGGTTAGAACTAAGGAGTCCTGAAAATCAAGCTTGAGCTCCTCAGAAACAGAAACAAGAAGCCAAGTGAGCCCAGTGAAAACATGTATGTCAGTATGTGTAGCATATCACTGTTCAGAAGCCAATTTTTTTTTTTTTTTTAATATTAACTGTTTGCATCTAAAAACCTTTTTCTGGAATCCTAGAAACATTGTGATAGATCTATATACAACCACATCTACCAGATTTATGCCAGAATAGTCTCTGACTTCCTCCAGAACACTTGCTCATTTTTCACAGTTGTTGCCGGTCTCCCGCACAAACTGCTAAATTTGCTCATTAAGTCAATTTAATGAGTGATATAAATGTGAATATTTTTAAAATAAAATCATTATTATTAACTTACATTACATGAAATATTACACACCAGTGGGACAAGATAACTGAAAACAGTCCAGAATCCCAATTATTCCTAGTTCCTACTCCAGTCCTTATGAACTGTCTGCAAAACAATTTTGCAGTGAAGAGAATTGCAAACCCATTACACATACATACCTGGTTTCTTTTATTTTGTGTTTTGCAAGTGTCCTCTGAAGTGCAAGATTTAGTCTTTCAAACTGGGGAATAAAAAAAGACATGCTGATTAAATGTAATTGCTGAAAATTCAATCATAACATTTGTATATAGAGAAGAATTAGTTCACTGTCTTTAGGACTAACATCCCAAGTTCTTTACTGTGAGGGCTGTGAGGTACTGGAACAGGCTGCCCAACAAAGTTGTGAATGCTCTATCCCTGGCAGTGTTCAAGGCCAAGTTGGGCAGAGTCTTAGGTGACATGGTTTAGTGTGAGGTGTCCCTGCCCATGGCAGGGGGGTTGGAACTAGATGATCTGAAGGTCCTTTCCAACCCAAACTATTCTATGATTCTAACAGAAAAGATGGTCATATTCTGCATTATGCCTGGAACAAAACAGTAAAAAGTAGTTCTACATAGCAACTTTTCTTGGAATATTAAGAGTTAATTTATTTTTTCAGGAAAATTTTCAGAAGTGCAAAGACTGAAACTGCAAAACATAACAGTTTCAAATGCAGCCATAAAAGATCAATACAGCATTCTGTGCTTCAGATTACCTCCTTTTCTTATTTCAAGACTACAGCATTTCAAGGCAAAGTTAGAACAATTTATTTTATATTTGTACAAAAAGAATAACTTTGGCTAGGTATGCTGCAAAACTAAATATCCTCCAGATGAAAATCTAGTCACCGTAGACAACCTTTGTAAAAGGATTCCATAATAAAAGACCTTTAAGAACACCATGAAGATTTATCTTAATTTACTTCAATTCCATGGATCCATATTCTTCCTGAAGTTCCTAATTGGAAGAGAGAGAATACTTTCCAAACATGCATATTTCAAACTACTGGGGCCAATGAAGCTGTCTTACATATGTAGTTTCTGATCACTTGAAATCCAAACTTCCCATGAAGACAGGGTCGTAGACTACTGCTATACTGCCATGACACAATTTGGCTGTGAGGCTTGCTGTGGTCTGGCTTTTCTGTGAAGAAACTAGCATTTTCTATTCTAGACTTTACTTTCTGTATTTTCAAAAGGAAAGTCTGCACTCTCAAAGAAAATATCATGTGAAAGAAAGGCAGTATATTTGGGGTATTTTTTCCAAACAAAAATCTAAACTGAGTAACTGTTCTACCATGTATATGACTACATCTGTGTATAAACTGGTACAGTAAGTGGAATACCTTTCAATTCACTACTTACCAATGCCATCTGCATTTCTGTAAACACCCAAAGAAGCAAATAGAAAAATAACACATACTACACTATCTCAGACTTCATCAAAAGTTATTCTGGATGCGCTATGTCCTGGACTTCCACACATAACTCACTTTTTCATGGGGAAGTTCCTGGATCAACTGGGGCATAATGTGGTCCCCTGTTTTAAAGTTTTTAATTAGAAAGATGATGTTAATTACTGATGGTTAAGTAAGGCACTATGAAATATCTAAGCAATGAAAAATATGTTCTGAAACAAGCAAAGCCCTTCTACGGAGAACTGGGACTGGCAAGATGATTAGGTCTTGACTCCAAATCAGCATGAGGACAGATTACTATACTTGGACAAAGTTCCAACCAATATGACTTGAATAACTGGAAATAGCAGTGACAGTAATCTTGAACTTCAGTAGCTCCTGGGGTAAACGGTCTTAACATTCTTGACTTTGCCAAGCTTTTGTTGCAGCTGATGAACTAGATTATTTGGATTATGCAATAAATAGCTGCATATATCTATACTACTCTTTAAATTAAAAAACCACCCATGGTTATTTCATTGAGAAACCCAACAACAACTATATACTACAGAAGCAATACAGCAATACTGACACCATAGAAAGGGCTCTTTGCCAGTTCATTCTTGAGTTAAAAGTCTTTTCCTTTACATATGGAAAGGTCAGTTTAAAGGGATTAATTTATTCTGTAAATGCAGCAGAGGTGAAAAGGGGTCTATCAAAAACTGCATGTAGAGTTTTAGTGAAAGAGTAATAGATGAAGAGTTGTGAAAATGCATCTGAAAATAGATTTAACAAAACTCCAGCACTTTTAGTAAGGAGCACTGAACGTACAAACAATAGAATTATAATTAAATGAGTATACAGACTTGGACATTTGCCATTTGTAGCCCCTATGTATTACAGCCAGTTTCTTCACACTTTCAACAGAATTTGAGGCAAGCCCAAGTGTTGAATGTTATGAAGCTCCATTTTTCATGTTCTGTTTACAGAGATAAACCATATTTATCTCCACTCAAGCAAACCACTGTGCATGCACTTTATCTGTTTTCAGTTGAGTTGAGCAGAGACATAAGAATACCTCTGTGGTAAACACAGAGGTTTTTAAAAAGCGAATGGCAGGAGGTTAGCATCACAGCACACAAAAACAGCTACTTCAATTTTAATGTACTTAACAGTATGGATTCACTTAGTTGAATTGATGAGGTGACCACAAAATTTACATAATTAGGTAACAAGGCAGAGTTTCTCTAATTGCATCTCTAAAGCAAAATAAATTGCTACAGAAATACATGGATTTTAAAGGAACAATTAAAATGATGAATGGAATGTTGCCAATACAAGGCAAAGCTATAGGGAAATACAGTGGAAGGGAAGGTGCGTACAGAACTGATTGTGGCAAAATCGTATCCAGAAGGAATGGAAGAGGATGAAACGAGGATTTAAACTATACAGAACTACATAAAAAAGCAAACTTCATAGTCAAAAGACTTCCTAAAGGCTGGCATAAAATGCTTTTTTAGTATTTATAATTGAATGCTATTACAGTATTATTATGCAGTATCTGTTTACCTCAGGAAAGATTAGTTTGCAGATGCTTTCAGTTAATGTGTGCAGGTACACTCTACTTCTGCTTGTTTTCCTTTGTGGAAGGTTTCCGTGAGCATCTTTTTCATGGACTTCTTTGCAGATGGGCAAAGCTGCTCTAGAGCTGTTTTCTGCACAATCCTTGTCACACTCCTCAGTAATGTGACTTTGAGTCAGTAAGGAGAAAGGACATTCCCCTGTGATCTTCAAGTCTTTCAGTTTTGTACAGAACATACTGTATGAAGTCTCTCCTTTGAGATTAAGTATTTGGCTTTTTGTTTAATATTTCTCTTCTGTTACCAACAAGAGCGGAAGATACCAGAATAGTAGATAAGGCAACTACTGTGGAAGATTATTGGTAGCTATAAATCACCACAGGAACAAATGTATGCCCCTGCAAAACAAGAGGAAAGAAAAGCAAAATTAAAAACATTTATTTTCTCTTTAAAATTCCCATGATGTGCTAGTTTTATCCTATGTGCATTACAACAATGGCTTTTTCTAGGACCTTGCTCAGGAAAGCACTTAAGCTCATGTGACATTTTAAGTATATAATCCCTACTGACTTCAGTGCTTCAGGTAATTAAAATTGCATGCATGGATAAGTTCTTGGCTGAATTTGAGCTCTAGTGATTAAGGCAGAGAAGTTGTTTTATCTGATGTATATTTCGTCACATTGATGGATGAAGTTTCTGAAACAGTAGAGAACAAAATTCTAATGAGAAAACCTTTTTAATTCTTCATAAGCAGCTATTAAAAACTACGTGATATGGCACAATGAAAATGAATTGTTATGGATACGTAAATTTCAATTTACTTGATGCCCAAGACACCCTTTTTGCATCAGAGACATGTATAACTAAAGTTAGTACTTGTACTTCTGGAACAGAAAACCATTCAAGATCAAAGGTTAGCACGTTGGGTAAAAGCCTCTGACTGGTGACAACTACCCTAATTGGTATTTGACCACATAACTGAAGTGGCTTGGAAATACCAAGGGATTTTTGTGCTTTTGAAGGTAATACATTTCAAACAGCACATTAAAAAAAAAATAAAAATAAAAGCTGAAATTCTCATTTTAATAATTTTAATAATAAATGTTTGTTACATGTATTTCAGGCTGAGTATGAAAAATGTGCTTCCATTAAGGGCTTTATTTTCTATTAAGTGCATTTGATTGAATCAGATCCTCTCATCCTCATATAATACTCTAACTAGGTAATCCTTGAGAGCTTTTGGCAACTCTCGGAGCAGCTGATTTGTCTCTCTGGAGATATGGTACAATAACTCTTTCTTTCAGAGGCACTATAGCTTTAATCAGCCTGTGAACCACACTGCTTATTTCTGCCCCTGAGACACCCAAAGGGCTTTTAGGGTCACACAGCAACTGTACCAGGGTTAAAAATAACTAATTCCCTGATACAGGTTATAAGCTGCTTCTTTTGAAACAGCTGGAATGAAATGGCACAGCAGAGGAGTGCTGTAGACCCAGCACAAGTGGCATGAATAGAAGGACAAACAGGAAGAAGCTACTTCGGCTGGACCTCATGCTGCAGAAGAATATTTGGCAGAAAAGGCCTTTTAAAGTATACTGTAATGCTGATGGTGTCAGGCCAGCTTCTACTGGACATCTATCAGAATTATTAAAGTATTATTTTAAGAATTAATAAACACAATGCTAAGAACAAGAGGCTGAAGAATGTTTACACAGCATTCTATATTTCTGATTTCAGTTTTTTCATAGAAACTAATTTGTTTCCACTGCATGGATGTTAGTAATGCTTTATTTTTTATTACTGAATACTGTTGTGCAGCAAATGAGGCAATGAAAAATTTCCAGCTAGAACCACACTTTCAAGACATAAATACATGTAATACTTATTCTTTCTAACATAAGCACTTTATATACATGTAAAAATACTTTTATTCAGGAGCCATTACACAACCTTGTTTTACTTTACATTATTTAACCTTTGTATAACTAAACAAGAAAACTGTTTCTCTGTTTCTAGAAGAAAATAATCTGGAATTATTTGGGGGTCACTTCCAAGATAGCATGTTGCATTTTAATTAAATTACATTTGATGTGGCAGGTAGAATCTGAAGGAAGTGATGCCATCATTTTACACCTAGAAAACCTCAAATCTTCAGAAGCTGCCAAGTGGGAAGGAGAAGTCCCAGAAGATGATTTTGGGCCAGGAATTATGTTCATGGGCAAAATGGGCACTGATGTACAGCCAAAGCTGTTGGACATGTACCTACTGTGTCTGTGGTTTCTTTTCGCAGTAGAGCCTGCCACTCTTTGCACCACAGGACACTCGCATTCAACCTCTTCCAGCCCTGCAGGGGACCGGAATTTGTGCCCTTGCCCTGAACATGACCCTGCACCCCTTCCAATTGCAGTTTATGACAAAATCATCACTGATGTGTAAGAAAGTGGCAATCCCTCATGTTTCTTTTTGTACTGTTGTATAAAACCAGTAGCATTAACATGCAGATCTTTAAATTCCAAACGATGACACAGTTCCTGAAGAAAGCTTCCTACAGGACCATTTTTCTAAGTAACCTGAAATTCTTGTTTTCCCAGAAACAAGTGGGATTGTCCTTTGTGAAAAATTATCCCAGTTCAAAACCACTATCAGCAATTTTCAAGCAGCAAGCAATTAAGAACTCTTGCTGACCTCTGCAATGGCAAGACCCCCTAAATCACATCTTTAAAGAAACAAACTGGAAAACCTAATTCCATGACCTTCAGAGGATTCAAATACTTTTAAAAAAACCCAAAACAAAAAAACTAAACCAAACCAAACCAAACCTCTCCTGCATATACTAGGTCTTCCTTTATTAAAACATCAGGGTTGCATCTGGTATCCTAAATGCATCTTACCCTTAGTATATAAGTTTTTTAAGGTCTGACAGGAGAAAGACAATGAATCACCAGTGTAGAACCTACAGAAGGAATTCTAACAGTATAATGGACCTTAAAAAGACAGAAGAAAGACGGCACACATTACAGGTTAAGTTTGACATTTGCAGACGCGTTTCAAGAATGAGGAACAGCAGCCCTCCCTTTGTTCACAGTGTTTAAAGACATTTTCTAATCATAACAAAAAAAAATTCGGAAACATGGGAAAAGTTTCTGGGTTTATTTCCTCTCCAAATATGCTTTGAGAGAGCTCATCCCAGGGGAGCAGCAGTGTTTCATGTGAATTCTCCATCACCGCCATATTAATTGATGTCATATTTACCTTGGGAAGCAAATTTAAAATTAAAATTAAATAATCTCCTGTGAGATCAAACTACAAGAAACCAATTTATTCAGTGCCCGGCTGAATGCAACATGGCACTGTGCCACTCAGAAAAATGAAGCTGACTTTACATAGTATAGTCACAGCAGTAGAATAACTCGAGTGCTCAAAATGCTTTGAGCAAACATTTCATTGTACATTTCCATCTATACTTGTCTTACATCTAAATGCCTTCCTGAATGCTTATTTGTACTAGTTGCTTTTGAATATTTACCTCTGCTAAAACATTTCCTTGACAGGGCCATGAAATACAGTGCAATGAATCAACCGTACAATAAACTCTCCTAATATTAATACAGTCATTTATAAGAATTAAGATTAGCACTTGTTAACGGTAGCTAATGATGGTTTATAATCGTAACTTATGGACATGGCACAAAAATCAGAAGCAATATTAAATACTTTTTACTTCAGAGTCCCTTGCTTGAGGGAACAGAATATGGTATGATGCTATAATGTCAGTTCTTGGGTTTGATCACACGTATCACTTTGGGAGTTGAACTGCTGCATGTTGAGCAAGAATTAAGAAAAAAAATAGTTTGCTTTGCAGCAGTCAGAAGATACCACTGACTGGATCTAACTTTCTTCAGCACAAGTGTGACTGCAGTGCCTGCAGGAGCTCAGTGTGGACCGGGAGCCATTGACTCAACAGAAGCAGCTGGTAATTTCTGGCTTCCCCTTTCGGAAGATGGAGGCTTGCAATTCCCTCTCAGCTCCAATCATTATGGGATGCAGTAATCCCTGCCTTTTGCCCCTTGCTAGTCATTAGGCCTCTGCACAGAGCAAGGAAGGAACTTCTATTCACAGGGAAAACACAATCAGCTTCTAGCAAGACAGGTTCGTACCCATCACACTATCAGTAGCAGCTCATTGTGGATTCAGTTGTTGTGCCTCCCAGCAGACAAATACAGGGAAAATAACTAAATCCTATAATTTTGTCTTATTAATCTAAAGTGCAATATCCACACTTTATTTTTTCTACTTCAAGTGCTGTGTGTAGCAACAGAATCAAAGCCCTTGTGATTTGTCTGCTTCCAAGGATTTTAAGGAGGCTTCTAAAATACTCAGAGACAACTGCTCAAGTCCGCATCAGTAAGTTAATATTTTAAGAAATCAAAGTAAGTATTTCTTAGGCTTAGTAAATTCTGTACAAATAAGCTTTCTCTGGCTGCTTCATTGTTAAACACATTCAGAGTGCACACACCTTCAAAGCATTAATTTGTTTGGGTATTGCTGCTTTAGAGAGCAGAAGATGCAAGTAACTGAAGTAGATAGGCAAATCTGATCACAGATTTCCTAGTGAATGTGGTTGATACCTAATAGAAAAGTGCAGTTGTTGACTTAGGTTGAGGACATCTTGGAAAAAATATGTCCTTATGAAGAGGAATGAAATGTTTTCCTATATCTCCCCAGCCAGCAACTAACTCATCAACTGAAATGTGAGGATGCCTCATTTACCTCTTTCCAGTAATTTGGTCCTGTCATTAGCACAGTAAATACATTTACTAGTCTACCACAGGATAACCGTGTCATTACACAAGAATAACTTAAAAACCATATCGTGTATTATAACTTGCATATTAGTAAAGTGCACAGTAGGGATACGACTTCTAAATCTGCAGCAGCAACATAAATGTAATTAAAATATTAATCAAACCATATCACATAAAGAACACAACTATAGAAAGAAATTGCAAAGCAGAGGAGTTGAGCTCTAGGAGAGACCATTCAATTCTAAATCATTACCACCCTTGCGTAGTCACTAGCATTACTTACACTACAAAGTGGTACCCTTTTTCCAGCAAGATCTAGCCTCTTTCATGGCACAGATTTTTGCTACTTGAGCGAAGGCAATAACTGATGAAAAGGCTTTTATCCTCCCTCTATATCAGGATGAAACAGAATATTGGACAGCAGACTTCACAGCAATTTACTGGTACCCAAGAATTGCTAGATTCATCAAATTCCACTCTAGCTCTCAAAATATGCTTTATCAGGCACCAACTTTTCTGCTTGTTCCCCCAAACTTCTACCCTTCTTTCTGACAAGTCATCTCTAGTGCTGCTCTGTCAATATCCCAGAGCCCTTTGGAGAAGTCTTACCATTTTTTCTCCAAAGCAATAACTGCCGTTGTACACTGTGCAAGCTCACTTCCAGTGTCCTTACAGCCAGACGTAGCTCTGTCTGGGTCTATTTCTAAGGTAAGTGTACTCAAAAGTCTTCTGTAAATCACGACATGCTTTTGATAGCAAGGAAATACCACAGGACACCACAGCACTTGCTGAACTATCTAATGGAATTGCAGTGATAGCTAAGCTGAATACAAGGTAGTAAATCAGCTATGATAAAATACTATGTCACAGCAATCAATCATTATTTTAACAGTCCAAACATTTTAGTAAATCCAAATTCAGTGTTGCAACTCATCCCAGTGACTGCCCCACATGACTGCTTAGCTTACGGCAAACTAAAAATCTAGCCCTTCCTTGCAAGAAAGACTTTCTCCTCACATAATGTGGAATTTCCTCAGCTTTCCACCTTTTTTTCTTTACCAAGTGTTTTAATAAACAGAGAAACACAATCAAGTGTTTCCTCTGTGCTCCAGGTTGAATGGATTGTGACCTGTGTTGCTGAAACATTAGATACCTACAAAGCCAGGAGATTAAGAAAATAATTACCTTTGTTTTCAGAGAAGAAAATAAGTTATCTCCTTTTCCATCTTGTCCCTATTGTAATCAGCAGAAAATAAGTTTCAAGGATACATAACTGAACTTCAAAACTGCTAATATGTCTCATTTTAAGGTCATTATGAGACAGACATTTCTCCTGCAAGTGACAGGACAAGGAAACGGCCTTAAGTTGTGCCAGGGGAGGGTTAGATTGGATATTAGGAAACATTTCTTTGCTGAAAGGTTGTCAAGCACTGGAACAGGCAGTCCTGGGAAGTGGCTGAAAGACTTTCCCTAGAGGTATTTAAAAGATGTGTAGATGTGGCACTTAGGGATATGGTTTAGTGATGGACTTGGCAGAGGTAGCTAATGTTTGGACGGGATGTTCTTTAAGGTCTTTTCCAACCTGTATGATTCTGTGATACTATAGTTCTATGATTTGTGTAATATGATCTGTAATAAGGTACCTGGATATTGCAAACAGTACTCTTAAAGACAGGGAAAAATCCTGAAGGATCACTGAATTTCTGACACTCATTTTGTGACTGACTCATTTCCCTCTAATGGTCTGAAGCAAATCCCCGGACCCAAATATATCCCTGGGAGAAGTACAGACTCCAGATGTGAAAGTTACATTGCAGACACATCTCTGCTTTCAATTAAAGGCACAGGGGGAGTCCTAATTACTGCACCCATGTCCTGGCATGTAGCTAAAGGAAGGACTGATTCCCAAATGTTGTTTATAAAATATATATTTGTCATTTTAAGTATCGCATGTACTTTCATAGGGTAAATATTTTTCCTACGCCAGGACCAAATAACAGGGAGGCATGCTGAGAAGATAGCGTGGGAAAAATACTCTCTTCCTGTGAGTCAAAACCTATCTGTGAAAACACTCCACAGCAAGCTCAGCACGCAGCCTCACAGTGCCTGATTCTCTGCTTCCCTGCTCACACACTCAGGCAGAGACAGCAGCCTTTTGGTTGTGGCACATTCTCGGACCCTACCCCAGTCTGAAGCATGGCTTGTACCACCAGATAAGCAGCTTATGATGGACATGCTACCCTTGAAAACTCCAACCTGCTTACGCTGTGGGAACTCTTGAAGGTGATTGCTCATGGGCATTTTCCCGAGGCAGAGTCAACAATACCTCACAAACATTAAAAATAACCTGCTGTATGTAACCGTAACACATTATTTAGGTTGATTTTTTTTAAAAATGAGAAATCCTGCTATTGAACTGACATAACTGTCTATACCTCAAGAGACCTGGGTATACAGATGAGGAAGCTACTGAAACAGAGGACGTGCTGCAGTGAGGACAGGCAAAACCAAAAGCAACCCACAGTGTCTGGAAACTATTCTCACACTTCAAATTAATGTATTTTAAATGTAGCATTTAATCTGCATTTGCAGTCCATGAAAGTACAATACTTTCATAAAAATCATAAGAAGACAGAAATAAATTAATGTCTTCAGAACCCTTTCATTTCAAGAATTAAAACTTGTCCTGAGGACATGTGGTATTTATGACAGTTATCAGGAGTTAAATGTAAAGACATAAGCCTTGCCTACAACAAATGGAATGTAAATTAGAATCCACAAAAGGAGAAGGGCTATGGTACTACACTATGAAGTAACTGTCAACAGTTGTTCTTACTAATTCTTTACAAATACCTACTTACAACTGCATCTCTCAAACTTACTGATGCATAAAACTTCTCTCATATAACTGGCCCTCAAATTTCAAATGCCCACAAAATCTGATTTTTACCTCATCCATAGATCAAACATTTTTTTAGGAGCAAGGAAAGTAAAACAATACTTGCAATTATTCTAATAAAAGCAAAATCGGGTTTTTATCTCATACTACTTTTCTACTGAAATTTTTAGCTAGCATTCATGACTTAGCCAGGATTGCTGCATCATGTAGAATAAACTATTTAAAAAAAAATCCAAATTACTAATGCATTAAGTGACTTCTCATTTGAGAACCATGGTCTGGATGAACTGTGAAGCACGATGATAAAATAATTACCCTACTTCTTCAAAGACACTTATCGCACTGAGACTCCTACATGCATGCATTTGTCTGATTCAAATTCAATGTGGGTAACTGCTTCCCCAACTGACACACAAGTTTGCATAAACACCATTATTGTTGTTATTTTCCCAAAGATACTGAATCATTGTCGAGTAATACAAAACACTGATTGTAGTGTAGTATGACGGTGCTTACGGTTAAACATTCCCTTTGTGTTCACAACTTGAAATTATAATGAAGAGCAAGTTTTATAAATAAAGGTCCCTGAACTCTGCATTTCTTGAAGAACTGTTTGAAAACCAGGTCTGTAGAGAGCAAAGTGTTTCATTAGTAGATTTTAATTGCAGAGTTTTCTGACTGAATATTTGCCACCTGCCACTTCTGTTTACAATGTCGACACAATCATTTTTGCACTGAAAATCACTGACAACTACTTTTCAGATTTATTTTTAGTTAAGCACTCATGCCAACTTCCACTGAAGTCAATAGCTGGTTTCTGAACATAGCAGAAATAAGATTAACCTAACAGGTCTGTGACTCGTATCACAGAAATACTGATTTGCATCTTTCATATTTTTGAAGCAAAATAAGGCCCAGGCTTTTTTGGTTTTGCGTTTTTACAGGTAGGTGTGCAGATGTGATGGTAAACACCGAACTGAGGTATCTGAGATTCTGGAAAAGTCAAAAACTATGCATGGAAACCTAGCAACAGGAACTTCTAATTAGTGAAAATCATTTATCCCACACAAGCAAGGTCATGTCCTTGTAATTTTTCTGATAGAGAAAAAATATATTGATTGAAGAAGAGTATTCAACTGGAATAGATAAGTGAAGAGCTGTTTTCACAGCCATCATGCACCACTGATTCTGTTTTAGCTAAAGCGCATGGCAAAGAAAACAGCTCTGAAGAAAAGGAGAAATCAGCTACTTTCCCAATTGTTCTCTTCCATGTTATCGCCAGAGCAGGACCAGCAGGCACCTTCCTTTTTTATTAAATGCTAACAGAGTTTCTGCTAGAAAACAGGTTTAAAGTCATTGAAATTGCTGATTTGGCCATGTGCATTGGAAATGAGTACCTATTTTTATTTCCCCAATTGGCTTGTCATTTTTCTCAAAATGTAAGGGCAGCTACAGCTATTCACAGCCCATCCCTTTCAAAATCTGCCATTTTAAATAAAGACATGAGCAGTAGATCTTACCTTTGAAAATCACACTTGCAAAGCCTATCAGCACATCCTCTGAGACTGAATGCTCTAGGAATAAATTACAATTCCAATTTCCCTGTTGCGTAGATCACTTAGTTGCTTTCTAATACTGCTCTGGAAAATATAGCAGATACCCATTTAAAGCAGAGAAAGGTAGGTAATTACAGTAAATATATAAATTTATATTATCTTTGAAAGCACAGGCTTCTTGAAGCAAAGTAAAGATGAGAAGTTTTGTGAAATACTGAGCTTGCACATGTGATATTAAGAGAAATTAATGCTATCAATTAATCACAGTAAATAAGCCCTCAATGACTAAGGCTAGCCTGATGTTAGTGTATGCCACCTCTGTAACAAAACTAAACATTATAGAAATCAAGATGCAGATTTTGGCTTCCTGTAGACTGTTCAATCTGTGATGCTTGTTATTGCCTCCAGTGCAATTGCTGGGAGTTATCAGAGTTACTGATCCTTCAAATCCTTCCGTTCAATTTATTCTACTTCTCTTTTAAGCATGTGAAAGAAGTCAAATTGCACAGATTTCTCAGATTACTTTTGCACAGGAAACGTCAGCAAATGCAAATGACAGCAGCAGGGAGAATAAACCATGCAAACATAACTCAGAGATAATGCCATATTTGCCACATACTCTCTAAGTGGAACTTCCCCTTGGCCTTGGTGGCAGTTTCATGTAAAGACTGAGGTGAAAATGCGGCCCTGCAGAAAAATAAGCTGAAAATATTTACGGGTCATTCAGCTTTGACACATCTATTTAAAAGTGAAAAGACTGTATGGGACAGACTATAGCAAAAATCTAGGTTAGGTTATTCAGATCTAGAAATGTGAAATCCTTTCTAAAGGAACTTCTTGTTTAAATAATACTTTCATTGAAAATCAGAGGATTATTGAGGCATTAACGCAAAGGAAAACACATGACATATATGCTACTTCTCCAAACCTTCAGTGGTGCTAAACAATGAAGAGCCAACCTTATGTCTAAAAAAATACTATCAAATTGAATCATAGAATAGCAGAAGACTCAGTGTGGCTTCCCCAGTAATAATAGATGCACTTAGAAAGATTTGTCATGTCTTAAACCATGCATTATACTGATTCAAGTGCATTAACTCTTGAATTGCAGCTTCTTGTAACAGAATCAAAGCTGAATATTAAGTCCCACAAAAAAAAAAAAAAAAAAAATGTTATCCATCTTTTTGGAAGTTTAGTGTCTGCTTCAGTTCCAGTTATTTCAGTGACAGAGTGCTGGGCACAAACAGGCACAGAAACATATGCCTGGCTTGGAATACTTGCAAATTCCATTGATATTCACTTATTTCTGTAGCAGACATTTCAGATTAACAGAGATTAAAGAGATTAAGAGATTTGGAGGAATAAAAATTCAAGAAAGGCTTAACAAAGAACACAGTGCAGAATCTCTTATCAGATGTACAATCAATTTGAGGTAATTTCAGGGTTTAAATATACAATAAAAATAAATTAGATGTATTTAAACCATAAGGATTCTCCTGCTACTTTTCTCACAGCCTTTTGTGATTTTGGGGGCAAGACCCTCAGGTCTTTGTCTCACTGGGAAAATGCAGGTAATTTTTCCATAAAAGAAGGGGGATGATTTCAATCCTCAGGGAGGATTGGATTTTCCAAAAGTCTAGAATCATATGAAAAACTTTTACCAAAAAATATGCTTGTCGTGCAAACTAATAAGGTTCTGTAATACACAACATGTATTTCATGTTGTGAGCTTTGTACATTGTAGGAATCGTGGGGTAATCACCCTGGATTATGGATACACGATGGACAACTGTCCACAGTTTTTTTGTCTCACAACCTCTACAACTGCATTGACTGTAACAATGTTGACATCACAGATTCTGCTATTTCAGAACAGAGTCTGAAAGATCAAAACTTTGCTCCAGTCCTTAGATAGCAGTTTTTCTCATTTATCATAGCACTATTTTGCAATACCACTGTCTTTCATTATGTCAGAAAGAAAAAGGAGAGAAGGGAGATGATTTTGTTTTAAATGGCACTGATTTAAAGGCCAGATATACATAGTTACTGATTTAAGATTTCATAGTTTTGCATTTTTTTTTTCTTAAAGATGTTTCACTTCTCTTTTAGAATATGTTTATAAGGAGGCTCTTTTCTTTCTCCATCAGTCCTTCTGAAATACCAGTTAGCACTGGCACAGCCATGAGATCCCAGGAAAGAAGCACTACTTACCTAGCTTACTTGAAAGCCCTGACTTGCAGCCCAGTGAGGCAGCACAGAACTGCACTAATGTCAGCAATTACCAAGAACTCCAAGTCAGGCCCTCCTTGCACCGTGCCACCACAGAAGGGAAAGAACTCTAAGGGCACTCAGTTCTTAGCTCAAGGAGTGACAATTTATGCTTCAGTGCTGGCAGCCTTTGGGTTTCAGTGCTCAGGAAAAATGAGCACAGAACACAGATTGAGAGTCTTGCTCTAGAGGGTAGGGCTCCAAATGTGAGCATCAGCTAAGGAGAAGTGGCAGCAGATAGGCTTGTGGAAATAACGCCTAACCAATGAATGTTGCCAGTGATCCTTGAAGGTTGAAATCTGAGCACTCAAGTGACAGGCAATGACTGTGTAGGATCTTGGCTGCATTGACTTTATTGAGGTAATGGAGTCACCTCAGTTGTACAATGAACAATTGTTCAGCAAGGTTGAATTCTCCTCAGTTTGAGGACCAAAATTAATATCAAATGTAACTGATGAACATCTTTATCTCAGCACTTCAGCTTGTGCAATGAGATAAATACCCAGATATCTTGAAGCTCAGTTCTAATGTAGGAGCTATACCACACCAAAGGTCCTTCCAAGTACTTTTTCCCACCAAAATGTAGAACAACCACTCTGTAGGCACTGTTTTCCAAATCTGTAAAATGGGCATCTACCATGGAAGACCTGTTTTTTTCATTATATTAAGAAACCACATTCATTCCAAAAATGGGGCCAGGTAACAAGATGGCTCCAACATGTCATGTTGCATACTGGCACTGTGAATAATAGCTCAAGCTAATACAGAAAACATTTCATCTGTTTCAGAGGTGAAAGGCTAGGCAGAGTGGACAATGAACTGTGGGTGAAAACCTAAAAATAAATCAAAATCAAATTCTGGCCCTGGCAAGTCCATATGTACTCAGAGAAGTACAAATGGGCTTTGAATGGCATTAGAATAGTAACCTGAAAAGAAATGCTCCTTTGACTGGAAAGTCAAATTTATTTGTTTACTGGGTTCTCAATAAAAGTAAACATCTATCAGATAACAGGTTTTACCTTTGTATCTGTGCATGTGCACAAAGGATGCTACATAGCCAATTCCCCCTTTTTCTAGAAATATATGAAATTCCATGATGAAAAGGCTGAGGGACCATGTGTATAGGGAACCAGGAAGGAAAGAATTAGAGGCAGGAGTTCCTAGAGGCTATAACTAGAAACCTAAATTTAAGGATAAAGAATGGCAGCATATCCTTCATGAAGAACTTCTTGCCAAGATGTAGACAGTATTTTTTTAAGCCTTTTGGCAATTCTGGAGCATCCAGAAACAACATGAACCTCGTGGAGTATATACTCACGACAGGTAAAAATGAAACAGGAAAGAAAGTTTGCTGTACTGTGTATAATCTGTCTTTATGTGGGGTCAGAAACCTTTGACATTTCCGCTTACATTTTACGTGATGTTGAAAATTCAAAACATTTGTTTTAAATATTTGTACCTGGTAAGTTCATCTGAGGCAAAAGCACTAACTTTAGAAGTATCCTATGCCAATGGAGAAATTTTCAGCCTGGAGAAGAGAAGGCTGTGTGGAGACCTCATAGCAGCCTTCCAGTACCTGAAGGGGGCCTATAAGGATGCTGGGGAGGGACTCTTCGTTAGGGACTGTAGTGATAAGACAAGGGGTAATGGGTTCAAACTGAAACACGGGAAGTTAAGGTTCGATATAAGGAAGTTCTTTATTGTGAGGGTGGTGAGGCACTGGGACAGGTTACCCAAAGAAGTAGTGAATGCTCCATCCCTGGTGGTGTTCAAGGCCAGGTTGGACAGAGCCTTGGGTAACACGGTCTAGTGTGAGGGAGGTATCCCTGTCCATGGCAGGGGGGTTGGAACTAGATGATCTTAAGGTCCTTTCCAACCCTAACAATTCTATGATTCTATGAAATTAAGTTTTCACAGTATCACAAATATCTCTACATCGTATTCATGTTGTAAACCCCTGCTCTAGGTTCATAACAGGCATCTAAATCCCACACGGCCCATACTATATTAAACTGACAACAGGATTCCATTCCTCAGTAATGCAGCCTCTTTAGTAAAAGACAGTACCAAATCTAAATTTAGCATTAAAGATCTGAATGCATTTATTAATATTTTGCCAAAGAGTATGAGTATTTTCCATGATTGCAGAGTAACAGTTGGGAAAGAAAACACTGAGGATATGGTATAGAAAATCTTGCATTAAGAGTCTTATTTCTGTGCATTTATTCCAGCATTGGACAGATCAGCCACTTACAATACAGTACATTACAGAAACTGCAATAAAATAGAACTATTTTTTTTAAATACTTCAACCCCATTAGATACTTTTCTACCATTGCTACTGTCATTTCAGTTTCCTATCTCATTTTTTCCCTCTTCTACTTTATTGCTAACAAATACCTGCTCACAACATGCTCAGGGATGGATGTTATTTCTTGGCTTTTACTACATGTAAATCATAATCCCGTATTCCATCACTACTCCTTGCTCTTCATCACTTCAAAGCCTATTTGAAAAAATACTTTCAGCTTTTAATTCCCCTCTATCTATCCTTTAAACCTAATTTTGCTTAGAACTTAGTATTATTTAGGACTGCAAATTATTTTCAAAGAAAAAAGGGAAGGAAGATATGAAACCATATTTCATATATTACATTAATCAAGCATTAAAACATTTTTAATGGTTATTTGCTACTGCGAGCCTCTAATCTTCTAAGAGAATAAATATTCTCTGATGATGCCCACCACTATCTCATAAATGATACAGTTGTATACAGTTGCACACTTCAAAGTTTGACTAAGCCATGATGTTATGTTTGGTATTGTTATGGTCAGTGACTTTTTCCACATAGAATTGACTATTACTGCATTTTCCACACAGATTTGGAGCATGTGACATGCAGAGTAAGTGTAGAGGTGATTTAAGTTGATATCAATTTTCAGATCAGCTGTAGATCTGTTTTGTAGATTGTATTGAAATTGTAATTGTACAAAAATTTGTACAAAAAAATACAAAAATTGTAATTGAAATTTGTAGATACCAATTTTCAGATCAGATTCATGTCCTACTACAAATGTAGTCTCTGCTTCCTTGAGCCTACCAAAATGTTTTGCAAGCCATGCCTAACTTATGACTGGAATACTGCTCTCTATGCTATTGCATTGCCACCACACTACCAAATGTTTTTTGTCTGGGAAGGGAAATATTTCATTACCTTTTGGCATTCATGTAGGCTGCCATTCAGTCAGTGAGATCAATACTTGGTCAGCATGTGAAAATTCTGATGGAGGTTTTGCTTAAACCTAAATAATGCTATTTAACCTTCTGTCTGGTGAGTTCATCCTTGGGCAGGTTGCTCAGCAGACAAATTGTGCCAGTTATTTTGCCTTCTGCTTCTTCTCTATCGCTGTTGCTAGGTGTCTTATTTGTTTACTTTAACCTCCTAGAAGGTCCAAATGAAGATCAGGGCAATACCCAAACATAGAGTAAAAGATGATGCTTGACCTGAAGGGTTTGCCCTCTGAATAGTTAAGATAGAAAAATGGGATATGAAAGGAAGGGGTCAGATGCCTCTTTTGGAAGTGGGGAAGTAAGGCACGCTGGAGATCACAAAAGAATGGCTGCTGCTGAGCTAGGAAGTGAATGAAGACCTCTTGAACTGAGTTGCACAAGTTTTTTTTGGCCAGAAGTGTAGTAGAACTGAGTGATTTACAAAAATCAGGTCAAAGGTGATTAAAATTTGAAGCCAGATTTTAAAAATAAATATGAGAATAATGCACATTTCTAGAAGTGAAATCCAAATATATTTTGCAGGTAGGATTTGTAAAAGGGTGTAGGTGCTATATATAAAAGCAGAACAAGAAAGCTGTCCTCACCCTACAGGTTCATGGCTAACACACACTTGGTTTAACTTCATTTTCTCATTTCTAAAGGCTCTGTATTTACTTATAGGAAAGGCATTTCCTCTTGGCTGGTTTTATTTATACTATGCAACCTGTTTGAGAACCTTTAACTGCAATAAAATAAGGAAGAGCTTTAAACTGAAAGAGGGGAGATTCAGATTAGACCTTAGGAAATAATTCTTCACTATGAGGGTGTCACAGGTTCCCCAGAGAAGTTGTGGATGCCTATCTCTGGTAGTGCTCAAGACCAGGTTGGATGGGGATTTGAGAAGGTGCCCCTGACCGTGGCGCAGGGGTTGGAACTGAATGATCTTTAAGGTCCTTTCCAACCCCAACCATTCTATGATTCTATGATAAAATTAACTATAATTATTTCCATCACAATTTCCTCAAGATTTTGAGGGGAAGAAAAGAAAAAAATCAGCTTCACATTGACCAAAAGCCTTGCTAAGTTTCACAAGACAATCCCACCCTTCATACCATTCTTCCCACGTGGCAATTCTAAAACCTTACCTCTAAATATGCTTTGTGAGTTCTATAGGCTAATGGCTATATTTTCACCAAAATTTAAACAGTTCATCAATGCACCAAGTATTTTTTTTCTCAACATGAGGCAAATGTTTTTGCACCCTCAGCTTGCAAGTGCAAATCGAGAACTACAAAGACTATTTTGGCAACAGAAAAAAGTTAATTTAAAGTTAGATTGATGCATGCTTTCTCCAAAGACAGGAAAATTTTAGCAGTGCTATTTAAAACAGGATCTGCAATGAGTATTTTAGGTTCCAGGGTGCCTGCAGTCAGGACTAGAGAGCCACACAGCTATTAATATAAGCAGACACTCCTCCCTGTTAACCAGAGGATGGCAACTGGGTGTATTGTCTTGTATTTTCAAATCATAGAAACAATTATGAGCAACTGCAAAATCACGGTTTTTCCAAGCACCAAACTCGAACTCTTTCTGAGGTGTTTCTCCATTTTAGTCAGGTCTTCACTATTGCTTTTTCCTGTGTGAAGAGTTTCTGTATTTGCCGAGGAAAGAAATAAGCTTTCCCTGAAGAACTTCTGTCAGTCTCCATCTGTATCAAGTGCCAAGTGAAGGCATGGTTAAAATTAATTAAAGACGTCTTTACCATGGTCAGCATTAGAAAGGCAGTCATCACTATATAACACACTACTACCTAATATACCATACAGAAACCTGTTATTCATTAAAAATGGGGAGTTTAGCAGCAACTACTGCATATGACATAACAGAAACCATAAGTTTTACTGCACCCTCTGGAATTGATGACATTCAAGAATTAAACCAGAAAGATCCCCACAAAATATATTTTCTCCACAAGAGTGGGGAAATATATTTTTGTTCTGAATATCTTAGAATGGAGCTGGGGAAGAGATTTACTTCATAAATGCAAGTTTCTTTCAATTTCCTTTTGTGGAAGAGAAAATAATCAAAGGATTTTACCACACTGCTTTCTAGTAAGAAATTTTTACTCACTAAAACAATTGAATTACTTGCATGGGATATTCCCTGAAGCTCTGTAATACAAATAACTGTCTAAGGGCTCGATTCCACATCTTTGATAACATCTTTGGAACTGGTTCCAGCCTCCTCCATGATGGTGCACACACCCTGCTTTCTCGATTACAAGCCACATAATTAAAGCTCTCTTCCTACGCCACTGCATAGCTGACCTATTTTCTATATGGACTTGTCCAAAACAATCAATGGGCACAGTCATGCATAAAGTGCAAGGCATAGCTGAGCAGTAGCCACAGTGGGTTTCAGGCAGCCCTGTGCCCCATTGCCCCATGCTGGGATGCAAGTCTTCAGGCATTTTTCCCCTTGCCCTAGGCCAGAGAAAAAGTGGTCCTGGCATTGAAGCAGGGACAGCATAGCATTCCCTTCACATTCAGGTAGATACATATGAATAGGAGGTACAGACAGTGGGTCTCATGAAAAAAGTACCCTCTCAGAAATTACACATTGGGTCACAACTTGGTTATCATCTAGGCTTAGTATGCTGCCTGTAAGAAACTAACCTAATGGTGCAGACTCACACGAGAAGGTGGCTACTTCTAATAGCAGGGCATCATTCTTTTGGAACAGCTACTTCTAGTATGAATACGCAAGAAGAAAATCCATTCACAATGCTAGGGTATTCAATGCCCTTAAAAAACCTTTCATATAATAGGAAATAAGAATGAAAAATAAGTGGAAGTGAGTATTACAAAAAACTATGCTCTGATAGGGCGAGATTGTCCCAAAGGTTGAAGGCCTGCCGAAGCCCTAAAGCTCAGATTTATTTCACGTTTGAAGCACTAAACAGGACTTGGTGATGTATCTCTGGTGAAGCAAAATTAATCCCCAAAGAACACATTTGTTCTGACTTAGGCCATGAAGCTGCAGAGCAACCGACAGCACCGAAACCTGCATTTCTACAAGAAGGGAGTAGATGTCAGCTTGCTCCGTACTCCGCATCTACAAAAGTAAGTCAGCATCCTGTGTGGGCTCTTATAAATGAGGAGCCAAAATGACAAGGAAGCACTAACACTGAGCTAAGAGTGGCACCACCTGAGTAGGACAACTAAACAATGGGAAGAATGGCATGTTATCAAACGAGTAGCAATCAATACCTGTGTTACAATTAAAATGCTTTATTAGAGATATTAATATGGTCTATTCAATATCCATAGCAGGTGGACCTATAAGCAAAAAAAACATGAAAAATATCCCTTCTCTAGCAAATTTTTCTGCCTTTATTAAAAAATAGATAAATAAAATTCTTTGGTTATGTCCTAGCTAGAAGCACTGGTCACAAGCCCAAGTCCACTTACGCACATGATCAAACTCTACAGGAATTTTAAAATTAACTAGATACTAATATTCTGTCCAGAACAGTGTTGCTTTCTTGATCAAAGACTTATGTCCTGAACACTGACTTAAAAATACAGTATCTGTTCAATGATAATCTTGAATCTTTGTTCTACTCCTGGTATAACCCGTCACACAAGACTTCCTGAATAAATCTCATATGCATTAGAGCCATATCTCAGATGCTCAAAACATGCTGAATAGAATATTTTACATGATGTAGATGTGAGATTTGGCTTAATTTAAATTTCAAGTGCTAAAAATCTTAATTGCAACACTGAGCATCTAAATAAATGCAGTGAATTTTAATAATCATATAGGCAATAAAGGTCTTTATAAAGGAAACAGTACAAAATGTGCAAGGAATTCCAGCAAAGGAACTCTAATGGCAGCTCTCCACAGCTCAATTTTCATTTGCTAATAAAATGTGCAAGCTGAAACACAGTGATTTCTAAATATCATTACAACAAAATTTCTTAAAACATGTACTGTAGTTTCCAATTAACTGTTTTAAAGACATTTTTACCTCTGTTGAACTGTTCTTAAATGAGTAACTGTATAAAAAAAGAAAACTGGCTGCTTGACTACAGAGTAGATGCAAAATGCATCCAGTACCTTCCAATACATATTTCCTTGTTGACTATTTAGAATATTTTGTCAGTTTCCTTAGATTACTGAGGTGCTTTTTTTTTTTAATAAAGGTATAATTTACAACATCTCTTGGTTAACAACTCATTTCAGTTCTAAGGAAAATAGCTGCATTTGCTACAAACTCGACTTCTTGGATTGCTTATTTTGAGTCTCAGTATTTTTTTTAGACTTGCAAACATATGGTATTTATCTTCATAGAAGCTGTGGTATTTTACGTTGTATTATGTGACAAAACCGGTTTTTAACTGCTACTGCTGTTTTGAGTATTATATTTTATTACAAACTCTTACTTATGTTTTGATTTCACTATGAGGTCTGTTTTGCAACAGCCTGTCATAGAATGGTTAAAGACAGGTTTCTTAAAGAAAGCATTAACCAGAATAAGAGGCATATACAAGACTTCAGTACTTATTTTTATGGACACAACATTAAAGACTAACCTTGACTTCTCGTTTTTAACAGTTCATCAAAAAATTAATTGAATAATACAAGTGAATACACAGCAAGTGAACCAGTGAGAGAGGAGATGATGGGCCATTTAATTGATAATGTCAAAAAAGGCTAAAAAACCTACTGCAGAACTAAATTCCTTACTTTCTCCTCCAGCATTTGCCTCATGATCCTGCACTGTCATGACTAGCAATAGCTGCAAGCCACAGAATTCCACCAGAAAAAATACAACCATGAGATCTCAAGATGTGATTTTCTTCTTTCTTCTTCCTTACGTTTCCTGCCTGCTTTAAATCAGCATGATTTCAGCAATTGCTTTTCTCTTCTGAAAATGTGCACTGTAGTCTTTTATACCATCATTACAGTATTCCTCATGCTTTCTTACAATCATCTAGTTCATTTAAGGTTCTTGCTATTGGCAAAGCAAAGAGAACAGTCATCAGCACTGCAGAATGTATTGCCATATGTAGCACCCCAGAGCAACAAAACCCAAGCAAGACACTTCACTACTGTAAGGAGAACTTCCCAAGCTTGCATTTGTAACACATCAGCACACATTCTCTGGTTGCTTAAATGGCTTAACTTCTCTGATTGATTAATTACGTAAATGGTCTGTTACTGGAATCTTTTTCTAGCATGGGCTGGTACCACATTTTGTTCATAACCCTCGAAAAGCAGTAGACCCATTTATGTGATTGAAAGTGTATGCTGCCTTGTTCCTACTTTCTGTAGTATGGAAACAAATCCTCTTAATCATAACTAAAAGAAAAGGGAGTGGCTCCATTGGGAGTCTTAGGAAAAACTGTAGGATTAGACCATTTCCAAATAAGTAAAACACTTTGTTCTATTCATAGAAAGAGAATTAAACTCTACACTTGTTATGAAAACGTGCGCTGTTACATTTTTCTGTAACTCTGTATTCTGAGACTTCACAATGGAAAATCTGACTGAATAAAAACATCTTTTTTCCTACTAGTATTTCAACTACCAGGATTCTTACCAGTTCTCTTTAGACCAACCCATATGCACGCCAATGTAACCTGAAGTCTAGTGAAAGCGAAGAACCCAAATCAAGCATTTCAAACAGTTAATTTCAGTGTAGTACTCATTGTTAGCAGTACTGGATCCTTGCTTAGGATTTTTTTCTCGTTAATTCATCCTTTGAACTTAGAAAGCCATCTCCCTATATACACAAAGTGACCAGCTCTGAAAACAGAGCCATTTTAGGAGCAGCATTAGATCAAGCTTGAGAGAGTACATACAATGTGTAAAAGTACTCCTTTACAGAGGAAAGAAAACTTTTCAAGTGTCTCGTGTTCATACATAGAGGTGATTTTATACAAGGACTCCTAGGCCTAGGCTAGTAACAGCCACTGAGCCTCAGCCACAGAAACAACTCTTATGCACTCAGAAATGGAATTATGAGCGTAGAGTCTTGACAAAAATACAAAGAATAATGGAGCAAAGAAAATCGACTGAAAAACGTAAACTGCCAGTCATAATGAATACAACACAGTCTGGGGTTTCATTTTTAATTCCTAGAATAAAAAGAATTGAAATAACAAATGCAAAAATGCAGTTATTGTTAAAACATCGAGTATGTGATTGAATACCAGGTTTGCGTGTAATTCATGAAATGCAATGATATGAATTACTCTGTAAATCAGATGAGAAACCCTACCCAAGTACAATGCAGTAACACTAGCTTGAATGGTTTTGAGTCGCTTGACGGGTAGCTGCAGTTAGCAAATTCTTAGAGAGCCTCACAATGCACAAAGGCAGCCAAGCACCCCTCCGGCCGGAGACCTCTGCGCTCTCCCAGATCGCTTCCAGACCCGAATCGCGACCTTACGCCGCTCATGACCACATCTGGCTCGAGGCAAGGTGCACAGGGGGCGCGGGGCGCTGAGCGGAGGGGGCTTCCGCGCCCCACTCCCAATCACGGGGCTCAGCCCCACACCGTGAAAACCGGCCACGGCCCTGCCCCGAGCTCCCCTCTCCCCGCGGGCACAGCCCGCCGCCCCGTCCCAGCGCTGTCCAGGGTCCCCGCCGCGTTGCCCCGCGCCGCTCCGCGCCCCGCTCCGCGCCCAGTCCGCACTGCTCACTCACCATATCGCGGGGGCTACCCACGGCTGCGCAGCCCCGCGGAAGGGCTGCGTGAAGGGCACCGCTACCGCTCTCTGCCACCGCAAAGGTGTATTTGGGGAGCGGGCGAGGCGCGGCGGCGGGGCCGCCCCGGCGAGCGGGCGGGG
>JANRGW010008142.1:0-52629 GCA_024733675.1 Psilopsiagon aymara
TTGTATCCTCTTCCCTTGTATTTTCCCTGGTCATTATTGTTATTGATGGTAGCAATAGTGATTTGTGTTATACCTTATTTATTGGACTGTTCTTACCTCAACCCGTGGGAGTTACATTCTTTTGATTCTTCTCCCCGTTTCCCCCCCCCCCCTTTTGGAGTGGGGGGGAAGAAGGAGAGGGAAGTGAGTGAACAAAACTGCTTGCTTTATGGCTTAACCCACCACAGTTCTTTTAGGAGGGGGAAGTGAGTGAACAAACTGCATGGCTGATTTACAGCTAGATAAAGGTGTAAAAGGAGGTATCACTGAGAATTTGCTAGGCCTGAGAAATACAGAGTAAACCAGTCTACCTTTACAGCTTTTAATTCTTCTCCTCCTGCTTATACAGGGCATCCATTTGTAAGTGCACATGAAAGGATTTTCACAACCGTATCTTAGAGACAGGATTTTTTAATCTCTAGCTACCAAATTTTAGTTCTTTAGTTCATACTCTGAAGTTTTAGAGATGACAACATACATTCCTATCCCCAGTCTGATACTCACACTCAGGGCCCTGGAAACACTTTTAAGCTTCCTTTAGACTCTTAGAATTCCCTTGCTTCCTTTCTTCCTCTCTGCTTCCTTCTCCCAGCCATTTATAACCCACTCTTCACTCTGTGGCTAGGTTTGCTCTCCTCCTCACTCTTCCCTCTCTTAGACCCTATGGGGGTAACCAGAATTACTGAGTGAAGAATCACAGTGACACTTTTTGGTCAGGAAGAAGAGTGCCAGAAGGTCCTTTCACTCCCCTTGGACTGTGGAGATTCTCCAACCATTATCAGTAGAGATCACTAATTCCTTTTCAAACCATAGGTATAAGTTTCTTTGTTGTCTTTGTAGTGCTCTAGGAGGTATTCCAGAATCTGTCAATTGATGAGTGAAAAGCAACATTTTTAATATCAGTGAGTGAAGACCATGCATGAATCCAGTCCCTAGCTTAGCAATTAGGAGGAAATCTGTATCGCTGATTCTTATACTTTCCCCTGAAATGCCCAGTTCTCGCTAATATAAGTGACAGGGCATAGCCCTAAACCAGCATTGCCTTAAGTCTACTCTGGTACTTTTTACACTCTGATGTGCCTACAGATAAAAAAGATAGAAGAGGTCATTGCCATGCAATAGTTTTCAATGCAAAGATGTCTAATCTTGGAGATCCAAAGGACCCTGAGAAAGGTCTGGCCAATTAACTCCAGACTGGAAGTAGAAAACTGTGTCAGCACAGAGTTTAATAGCACCTGCACACAGTTTAATAGCACTTGAGCTATCAAACATGGCTATCAGCTAATTATCCCAGCAGGTAAGTCTTGCCAGGTTCCTGGAGGTGGAACTATGCTTACAGTGCCTCTGCACTTACTGCAAATACATGAAGTATATGAAAGTCCCATTTTTGTACCTATAAAATTCATCCCAGATTCAGGATGGAATTAAGTTTTGTAGCATGTCTTGAAGGCCAAGGAGTTCAAACAGTCGGGGAGCAAGAGTAAGAAGGAAATCCTAAAAGAGAAATTCCAAGGAGGGGTGAGGGGAAGAAGGAGCTTAATGTGCGTTAGAAGGAAGGAGAGAATGTGTCTCAAGTGGTTCAGCTAGAGATTTTATATATATATGATTACTCAGCCTTAAGCCAACTGCTTCAAATTCCTTTTCTACACTCTCTGCAAACTTCCATACACTTGCTTTACTTCCCTAGTGCCACATTGTTGTGCTGTAGGGTTTTTCTCCCTGCTTTTGCATAGTTGTCTCTATAATGTATTCGTATTTCTGACTATCTCACTCACAAAATCGGTTTTTAATACTTAAGATTTATGTGAATTAATGTAGTGTCTTCCTCCTTTCTTTGAGGTTTTCTCTAGCTCCTTCCTTTTTCTGAGTACCTCACTAGTCCTAACACACCCATCTTCACAGCTTTTTTCATGTACTCTGGCTGTTTTCCAAGACCCGTATTATCCTGTAAGTCTGCGGAGCATCATTTCAGTGGTGAGGGGAACAGCGAGAAATATTATCTGTTGTGTCTGTCCTTACAACACCATTCAGGTGAAAATATCAAGGGAAAATGTGTATTTCTTGATATTGATCATTTGTGAGTGAAACTGATTCCTGCAGCACTCCCTATCTGTGTACAATGGACAACAAAAAGACTGGAAGCCCAGTGGCAATTTAGGCATTCCTTTACCAGCTGCTACATCTGGAGGATGAAGAAAATAAGGCAGCCCATAAAGGACTGGCAAAATTGAAGAGCGGATGTCTTTCTCAGAGCACTGAAAGGATTCTTCTTCCTCCATGGACTGCACAGCAGGAGCAGAGCTTCTGGGCCTTCCACCACAAGTTGACAACAGAGGGAAGAAAAGCCATCCAGTGAGGATTTATTCAAGCATCAGGAAAATTATTTTAGGTGTTCCAGGAGAATTCATATCTTCATTGCCTTCTAACACAAACCTCAAGTGTATTCATTATGACAGGTGTGACTAAGATGATTAAATGCAGTGGTCCGCAGTATTGGCATCTACATCTGAGGAAGGCAGACAGCAAATCAACATTCAAGAGTGAGTGATATCACACCCCATCCTAACATGGACACATTTTTTGGTAAACTGAGCTGAACCAAACTCCACTCAGTGTATTAACTGGTTCTCCATCAATTAGAACAGGAGCATATGTAACAGTCAGATGTAACGCAGACACTGTAAAAACCTGAAGTTAGGGAACATAAATGATTCCCCAAACTGATCTTCATGCCTGTGTGCATTGCATAATGTAGCACCATTCATATGTAACTGAAGTTGCTCTAATATTCTTTCCCTGTGGTACAGTGTGGTCGCAAAAGATGGAAACACAAAGCTAACCATCTGGGGAGAAAGACAACTTTAAAGACAGCTTATAATTTCAGCAAGATGCCAAGTAGGTGCACAATTTAGAACTAGCACAAAAACCTTGCATTCATCCATCCACTGTATGCTGGACCACTGTGTCTGCTCATTGCGTCTGTGAACAATAGTCATGCAGATGAAGTGAGGAGGAAACACCCTTTTGGACCCACAGGCAGTGGCTCTATTAAATGCTGCTTCCATCCTTACAACAGCTACTGGACCTGTAATGAACTGCAAGTTGGCCCAGAGGGCAAAGTCTTTCCTATGGATATTACAGCTTCAACCCCATGACAAGTCTTCTTTTACCTTGTCCTCTACACTTCCCCATTTAATTCCTCCTGAAGTCCTTAGAGCTGGTTTCTCTCTGTAGCTTGCTGGTTGAGGTCCAGAGGGCTGAGGGGAAAGAAGCTTTCACTTGTCTGTTATTGACCCAGCAAAGGAGAAAAGGTACAATTAATTCCCTATGAAAATGTATTTTTCATTCAGTAGCATCTTGTTGTCCCCAAGGTAGACACATTAAGTCTTGTTTCATAAGCTTCTTTCTGTAAGTGGAGGAGCTTGCACTACAGCAGAGAAGACAAAGGGTAGAACAAAGGCTGTATTGGGAAGAAATGTCTCTGTTACATTAACGCTGCCTGAAGTCAAGGCTCTTTTGTGCCATAGCTGTATAGGGACTGTTCTGAATAGGACAGAACATCATAATCCGAAATGTTTTTCCGTTAGAGGCAAGACAGATATAGGATCAGGGAAAAGGGATACAACAGGAACTAGAGGGCCAGTGTTCTTCTGCTGCTAAACATCTAACAGGGGTTCACATTGACTCATACTCAAGCAGGCATCTAAACAGACAGATGTGTTAGGTGTCTAACCATAGAAGTGGAGACATAGGGACATCTTCAGCCAACCATGCATAGGTATCTGCTGCCATATGAGGCACCTTAAGGTATCTTAGGTCTGGCACAGAGCTGATGGACAGGCTCAGGTACCTGCAGGAGGCCTCAAACCTGGGGGAGAGGAGAAATACTGTCCATCATCTCAAATGAACCTAACTGCCATTGTAGATTTGTAAAAGGACCTATGAGGATATACTACAGAGTTCTGTTGCAGAAAGGGAGCACCAATGATGCCAACCTAAAGGGATGATCAAAGCCTTCAACAGAACAAAGCTTTGTTTCAGAAAGCCCTTGTATGTGATTAGTAAGGAAGGTAATGGTGGTATTGGCTTTTTCTGCTGCTGCTGTAGAAAGGATGAGAAAAAAAACCAGAGCTTTTTGATTAGGAAATTCACAAAGAACAACATAAATAGGTGGAAATATATTTTATTTTATTGATTGGTCATTAGACAAATGAATTTACAAGAAAGAACATCCTGATAAACAGCAGGTACTTATGTGCACATATACACATTCACATACAGACACAAATGTATATGCCTTTGCTTACCTTTTTGTAAGAAATTATTAAGAGGCAATATGAATAGGATTGGTTATAATAATGGTATAAAATCTGTCATATGATATTGCTGGGTTCATCCAAATGTGCTAATTAAACAGCATGGACCAGCACTACATATTCTCTGCTTTCATGCTGCTTTGTCAGACAAAACAGAGGCAGGAAATATAATTTCACTAATTTGAGGGATAAAATAACAAAAGCTAAACAGGGAGGGACAAATTAATAAAGAAAGAGACACAGAGGAGAAGAATGCCTCACAAAAACCTAATGTATAGGTAGTTACCTGCAGCTGCGCTGTTCCTGAACCTGGAGATAGTTCTATTGGCATTGCAAACATATTTTTCCCTGGTACTGTGATTTGCGGAATCCAAAGAGAAGTGAGGCCATGGCCATGACCTTCCCAGGCTCCTTCTTGTTCAGGGTGCAGAATCTATGAGGAGGTTTTCACAACGGGTAACCAGCCTCAGAACTCAAGAGGGAGAGAAGTTGCACACGTTTTTGCAGACATCCCGAATGCAGTATTGTGGTGGGTGGACCCTGGATGGACACCAGGATCCCACCAAAGCTTCCTTATCACTTCCCTTCGTCAGCTTGACAGGGGAGGGAAAATGCAACAGAAGGCTTATGGGTAAAGATAAGAACAAAGCGAGACCATACACCAATGACTGTCAAACGCAAACCAGTCTCGAATTGGGGAAATCAGTTTAATTTATTACCAATCAAATCAGAGTAAAATAATGAGAAATAAAACCAAAACCCCCACCTCTCATTTCCTCCCAGGTTTAATTTCACTCCCAATTTCTCCACATTCTCCTCCCAGAAGTGGAGGGAGACAGGGAGTAAGCCTGAATTTCTACTCATTTTTCAGCCTTCTATAAGACCTCTAGGGTAGTATGACTCTGTAAAGCTCAAAATTGGGCCCCATTTTACCAGCAATGGCTCCTATGTCCCTACCTCAGAGCAATGAGGCAAGGATAAATACATTCAAGACAGTGAGAGCACTTGGTAGTGTAAGACATCATATCTTAAGCTCTCCCTTGCCTCAGGATCCCTTGTCATTCATTCCAAACAAGACTTGTGGAAAGAAGCAAATCTAGTTTTAGGATAAATAGAAACATGTTCTGTTTGTCCCTACTGCCTGGATGCCTTCCCAAGGGTATTTCTCAGTTTTGAGTAGCTGGCCTTGCCTTCTGCCTCTAAAGCAAGGGAATTACATGTCAACAGACCTTCACAGATTCACCCACATTGCAAGGTGCCAGAAGGACAGACCTGCTAAAATGTAATTGCTCCAGATAGACTTTGATTAGGATACACACATTAACATCTTTCTTCATTTAAGCCTCACTTGTACAAGGTAGCCCTCTTAAGTGTTCCGTTGTCTGGAATATTAGACCAGGAATTAAAAATGACAAGGATGGACAATTCGGCAGCAAGTGTTTAATTAGGCAATAAATTAGAGTCCCTGAGAGCACAAGGATCTGTGGCATCTCTCTCTTTCTGGATATAAATTATAGTGTTTGCCCAATGTACAACACCCACTTATTAGACACTACAGATGGAGATCCATGCCCCTTGCTGTTTGTATTAGCAAAGCCACACTGACAAGGAGAAAACAGAAGTGAATTAACATTTTAAGTGCTTTTTTGCTGATGGATCTGGGGGATCTTCCAAAATGTTATCTGCATCCTGTCTTCAGGATTAAGTTATGACACCTCTTCCAGACTTCCAGTCCTAAATGCAGATATTTCATGGTCATTTCCCCCTAACCTTGCAATAACCTGTCTATGATTTTAGTACCTCTTTCTGACAATGATGCCTCTCAGCTTCCTGACGTCCCAGTAGGTAGAATGCCAAATGTCAGATCATATGCTGATATTGGATATCGGAAGCTTTAGCAGCTCACTCTCTTACAGTGGGGATAAAGGTTGGGCTTGGGCTGAAGCCAGAAGTTTGTAGCTGAAACTCATGCATAAGGCATTGCTTGGTAACAGACTGCCCTCTCTGTCCTCTGGGTCCTCACACTTCCATGATGGAATGGGAACAATGTCATGGTCCTTGGTCAGGAACATAGCATAATGCAAACATGATGGCATGATAGTTGAAATAGGAGAGAGGAAAGGACAATCCACTGAGAATCATGGAGAATAATTGGTAATGGATAGATTAACTCCCTGCTCTGTCTGTCTTTTAACTGTTGAATCATCCACAGCCAAACTTTCTTTGTCAGGTCATTTCAGAATGAAACACTGCAAAAGTTCATTTGCACAACAGGGAAATGAAGCCTCTCATTTTTTGGAAAATGTTCCTTAACCCAAACAAAACAATTTACTCATTTTTCCTTATTTCCTTATTCCTTCTGACACTCTGCATCCCCAAGTGTAATGCAATAATGCCTTCCCCAGATCTATGCATACTCAAGATGAAGTCTCCACACTGACAATTCTCCCATCACTCAGTCTATAGAAAGCATTGCCTTATCCCATGGACTTCATTTAATCTGCCAGTGGAAACTGAGGGCAAGGTGTATATAAAACATGAGTGGTACTGAAGCCTTTTTGATTAACACTTATGACAAATAAGATGAGTATATGAGGAAGAGAAAAGCTAACCCCAAATGTGAGAAAGGAGTAAAGGACAACCAGAGTCCATCTTTATATAGTAGGACTGGGCAAATGCTTAAAGGTCTGCTGTCCACCAGAAATCTATAGCATTGTCTGAAGAGGACCTATAGGGATGATGCGGTGGGACTCTTCATCAGGAACTGTAGTGATAGGACAAGGAGTAATGGGTTCAAACTTAAACATGGGAAGTTTAGATTGGATATGAGGAAGAAATTTTTAACTGTAAGGTGGTGAGGCACTGGAATGGGTTGCCCAGGGAAGTTGTGAGTGCTCCATTTCCTGGCAGTGTTCATGGCCGGGTTGGACAGAGCCTTGGGTGGCATGGTTTAGTGTGAGCTGCCCTTGGGCATGGCAGGGGGGTTGGAACTGGGTGATCTTAAGGTCCTTTCCAACCCAAACTATTCTATGATTCAGTGATTCTTTTTATAATGGTTTACCTTTGTGAATGAGCTCTCTTCTGCCTGGCTGCAGAAAGGTTGTTTTAACTGCTGACCACACAAAGTCACTGCCCATCTGTGGATTATATTTCTCATCTTGCAACCTGTGCATAGCCTATGTGTACAGACACACAGTATTGGGTCTTGGATCCCTGAGCAGCTTTTAATTGGTGGGTTTGAAGCGTGAGTTCAGTAAAATAGTGGCTGAGAGTAGAATCATAGAATCACACAACTGTGTTGAAAAGGACCTTAAGGTTATCCAGTTCCAACACCCTGTCATGGGCAGGGGCACCTCACACTAGACCATAAAAATAAGTCTGTCAAAATTAACAACTCTCAGTCTACTGCTCCAGCATCCATTGCTCTATGGGATTAGTCCTACATCTATCATTTCGGAGAATGGGGAAAAAAATAATTTGAAAACTAAACACATTAAAAAACCTCACCCTCCCAAAATCATTATAGATTAATAAGGTTGGCAGAGAATCAGCACAGCTCCCTGCCACAGCCACACGTTTGGTAATCCCCATAAAAAAAGCCTACTGTCAAGAACAATATGGGTAAAATAGCTTAGTAATTAATGTATTTACAGTGTCTCTTGTGTTACTCCTTTAGCAGCTTGCAATTTTTGTAGCTTTTGATTATTTAAGCTAATAGTTAAAAGGATGTTTTGTAGTGCAAGATGCACATCCATGGAATGGAATGTCTATTACATGCCACTTATATGTGCAAAATCAGAATCAATATTATTATTCTCTTGATTGGTCAACTTGCATACAGTCCAATAGGTAGAAATGAAAGGCAGGGAACTTAGAAAGGTAGGGTTCTTCAGGTAAGGAGCCACTAAATGAATTAGGATTCCTCAGTTTGCAAGTCATAGATCGTACATAGAATCATAGAACTATAGAATGGTTAGAGTTGGAGTCTTAAGATCATTCAGCTCCAAACCCCATGACATAGGCAGGGACACCTCACCCTAGACCATGTTGCCTAAGGCTCTGTCCAAGCTGGCCTTGAACACTGCCAGGGCTGAAGCATTTACCACTTCTTTGGGCAACCTGTCCAGTGCCTCACCACCTTCACATCCATACTTAGATGCATAGAGATCACAAAGCAGAGATTTATAAAATCAGAAATTACATGGGGAAATGAAGTAAGGATCAGATATAGACTTTTTTCCAGAATAAGCATAAAGAAGGACACAATTAAGATAATAGAAGGCAGATTTAAAACAAAGCCACTTAGATCTTTACATGGTGTCTGAACAACCTCTTTTACTTCTAGTCAGAGGCAAAAAATACATGTTGGAAATATAATACTTTTCTACCAACCTCCTACAGGAAAGATTACCCTCATGCAGTCACTTTCTTGCAGGACCAAGGATGTGATGGAAGGAGGGGTGAAAATCAGATGGAGCAATTCATTTTTTTGTAGGTCAACACCTAAGAGCTGATCTGAGGCACAGAGAGAAAAGAGCAAGAGCATAAAACCCAGGCAGGTACACCCAATGCTATTAAGGCATCTGGGCATGCAAATAATACGAGCCCTTATTGCTTAGTGAACCAGGAGAAAGAGGACTAGATTGGTAATTTACATGGTATCTATAAAAATACAGTGTCAAGTTGCTGGACGAGCCAGACCCAGTTACACGCTTGGCCAGCGCCAAGACAAATAGCTGTCCAGTGGCTCCTTCACAGATATTGACTTTCAGCTGAACACCTTTATCTACATGTCACAAACCTTGCTGTGTACCAGGGCAGGAGTGGGGTTGGTGAAGGCGTCACACTGAAAATACATGGTTTGCAGTGAACAGGTCAGCAAGCTGACTTGAAATACTCCAACTCCATAAACTACTATCTGGACAGAACAGAACTGGAAATAATGCATAGGCATCTGAATTTCAGAATGGGAGAAGTCAGGAAAACACGAAACTGATGCAAGAACAACATGCCAATAGGAAGAAAACTGCCTATTGTTTCAACTCTGAGCAGCAAACATGGAACCTGTCATTCAGCGAACTCTTTGATAGAACAAGAAATGTTAAAAGCAGAAAAATAATGAAAACTTGTTTTAGGCACCAACTGGTGCTTAGGAGTAAGAAAGGTATCATTTTGTTCTGGTTTATTTCTTAACAAAACCGAAATGAAAGAACACGTTCTCATGCAGGAACGAATAGAATGTTCTTTTTGATGAAAATTGGGATATGGCATTTAGTTTTCAGACTGTTTTTAACTATTTGTCTTTTTTCCTAGAAGGAAATGATCAGTTCCTAAATAAAACCATAATTTCTAGCTTAAAAGTTATAAAAAAAATCACATGTATTTTCCATTTTGGTCCTTGCACATTCTTAAAGTGGCAAACTTTGCTGAAGTCACTCCGTTCACTAATAACTATGATCACTGTGAAAGTTAGGTTAACTGAAAATACACTTTTTAGAAAGAAAAATAACACTCATCAGGAACTGCAGTGATAGGACAAGGGGTGATGGGTTCACACTGAAACAGGGGAAGTTCAGGTTGGATATAAGGATGAAATTCTTTACTGTGAGGGTAGTGAGGCGCTGGCACAAGTTGCCCAGAGAAGTGGTAAATGTTCCATCCCTAGCAGTGTTCAAGGCCAGGCTGGGCAAAGCCTTGGTGACATAGTCTAGTGTGAGGTGTCCCTTCCCATGGCAGGGGTTGGAACTGGATGATCTTAAGGTCTTTTCCAACCCAAACCATTCTATGAGTCAAGGTTTCCTTCCTCCTGCTTAATTGGTAGACAGCATTAGAGTCCTTGCTTTACCTTCTAAGCTTTGATTTCTCTCATCTATAAAACAGTTTGTGGTCATGATATTTATCCATTTGTTCTGTAGGACTTCAAAGGTGATAAATTGTGCATTACAATTATTTAAAGCTCTAAAGTGCCAAATAAATAACGAGAGACAAATTCTGAAGAGTCTTAAATGGAAGGTTTCTGAAGGAAAGGAGACGAACAAAGAGAGTAGTTTCTTCACACAGTCTGCTATATGCAGGTGATCAATAAATTAAACCTAAACCCTTGGCCAGCCAGATTGTGATTCAGAATTTCTTTTAGTCAGGTTCAGAGCCTGAAAACTGTAGTTACTGGGATTTGAAGAAAACAAGGTGCATTCTGATGCAATATTTTCCTACAAATCTACTACAAAAATCATTTCACATTCAAACATACTAAGAAGAACAATTCTATCATTTCAGTGATTTATTAACCCAACAAGCAGAAGTAACACATTAAGCATGAGTATCTATTGCCATGTACTTTGGAATTATGTTTTAATCAACCAATTTCTCTAATACATTGTCTAAGCTTCCTACAGGGGGATTGGAAAACCCCAAACAGCTGCAAGGCTGAAAGACTCTCTAAACACTGTGGTCATGGTGTATTGGTCTGGTTTAGAGAATGCCTCTGGTGACAGATGCAAATTGATGAAGCAAAGAATTGACTAATTGACACATTTAATGAAAACTTAATATTCTGCTGGTGGCAGAGGGAAATATTAAACTTGTTCTTAGTCAATTGTTATAAATTATTGAATACACAGATTGGAAGCAGAAGGAAGAGAAAAGAAAGATGGCCTTCAAGTTAATCACATCTCAAGAATGGGCCAGAATGGCAATTCAGAGCCAGGAAGTTATGAAAGACATTATAAATCTGGTATATCTAAGCACTTTCCACATGTGATTGCCAGTATCCATCATGCAAACCTTACTCCTTTCATACAAAAGATAATCTTTGATAAAATAAATCTGCCTGTCCTATCCATTTACCTGCTGCTGTTCTATGATTATAGATCTATTATTTATCTATTATCTATTATTTATTATTTATCTAATAATAGATAATTTATTCTATGCACCATGTTCTGCTATTGATTTACTATTTCTACCAATTAAGTTTTATCATTCCAATTCCAAACCCCTTTGAGATGGTCCAAAGCTGCATATTATGCTTGTATAACTGTCCCTGCAATATGTCGTCAATGGAACATCATCTTTAATACTGCAGTAGATCTACTCAATAATATTAAGAACAGCCAGATGTCTTTGCTAGTTTCTAAACATTTAAATGGTATTGAGAAGTGTATATTACATCTCTCCTTACTTCTTCATGCATGTTTTCTTCTGCAACGTAGAAAGGATCTTCAAAATGCCTTTTAAAGACTCATCCAAGAGTGAGCTATCCAAAGCTCCTGAAATTTTAGCCCAAAGAAGGAGAAGCATTGGTACCTCTGAGATTGAGAGTTGAACAAGTCACAGAAACTAGAACAGTCTCTGCCATGGTTAGGAGGTATTTTAAACAGTCTTAAATATTAGGAGCCAACACTAACTTAGAGCACTGAGCTAGTAGATTTTCTCCTTTTTCATGGCACATTTGATGTGAACTGGAATGTTATTCTGGTCTTTGCTTGATGTCCTAGGCAAAGACTTTAATTATGTTTATTTGCAGTATGTAGTCCAGACACCAGATGTCAGTGCATGATGCAGAGTATTACAAGGATGGTCTAGAGTATGGTAAACAGATTGAGAGAAGGTGGAGCACAAGCTTCGTGGACCCATTTTCCTCTTTCTTTATTGATGGTTTCCTTCCTTTAGAAACATTTGTTCAATAAGAAACACGGTTCTGCACATCAGTTAACAACAGTGATCCAAAGCTTGACCAAAAAACTGGTTTTAAAACAGCTCACTTAAAAATTTCCCTAGATTTTATGACAATAATAGGAAGTTTGTGCTTGGCAAAGTGACAGAATATAAGTTCTGTATTTTAATTTGAAGTATCGCTTTCTGAATTCACTGCAAATTTATCCCTATAAATTACAGAAATTGATGAAGCTGGTATTATTAGCTTAATAACTTGCCATTGGCAAATGGCATTTACCTCTAATCATAATCATCATGCTCAAATAAAAATATTGTTATTAATAATTACACAACACCACAATATAAATTTTAAACATTAGCTAGGAAGCAAGTCCAGGTCACCAGTAAAAATGAAGATTGATTAACAATTATAGCACTCGTAGCCAGAAGAATAATTACAAATTCTTCTTCGTGCAAGTTACTTATGGATAAGCAGAGATATGAAGGGAAGGATAACTGTGCAAGTCTTATTGTAGGCATCAGTAGGCAACTGCCCTTTCTACCCTGGGACTAGGCTGGGCACAGCTTTCTCTCAGCTGTGTCCACAGAAAGACCAGAGACCGAATCAGTTAAGAAGCATAAATAAATATCTGCCTCAGAAAAGGCAGTTTTAGACACCCACAATGGAGAAAAAGGAAGAGATTTAGTTTTTACTGTGATTTTGCAATCATTTTCTTAAAGCATTTGGGGTATTTTGTGTGTTTCCACACACGGTCCTGACTCAGAGCTTTAGTTGTCTGAGTTTGAGTTCCTGACTATTCCCACGTGTCTTGGCATACTGTGGGGGAGATGCATTTTCTTTTCAGCTCTGTGTTCACCCTGAGGGCAGTTATTACAGGTCACTGGGGTTAGACACCTCAGAGAACACAGATAAATACTACAGACAAATAGCATTATATACAGAAACACAGCAATCAGAAAAGTATGAGGGTGCACACACTCCACTAGACCTGAGTTTATCTAGGTAAAGCCATTCAGAAGTAGTGGTTAGCATTACTATCTAGTCAATGACAACTGATCTAACTACTTTCTGTAAGTGTGAATGAGAAACTTAACAGCAATAGCGATCTTCTCTTTTGCTCAAAACGGACCTGTGCAGTGTTGTCTTACAAACTGAAGATCTTGGTCTCCACAAAACTGGACAACAAGGATATTTCCCTGATTTTTCCTATTGAGGTAAAGATGGAGAGAGGTACAGTGTGTCAGCTTGGGAGCTCTGTGTGCAGAATGAGCTCTCTGAGAGAGGTAAAGCTCCTGCACTTACTGACAGAAGCCTAAAACCCTTGATACACAAGCATGAAAAGTTACTTTCTTCTCTGTACAGTTAGAGGATGTAATTATGCCCTTACTAGAGCCTGGCACAGCAAATCAGCTCCTGCCTCACCACAGGGCTTCAACATTTCACAATTGTCAGAAAAATCTTTGTTTCAACTCATATTTCCTCCCATCCTTGATGCCCAGTACACTGAAATACGACACATTTTTCCCCTACTTGTTTCCCACTGCCCAAGCACCCTCTCTCCTTTTGACCATCACATTTTTAACTGAAGAAGTAAGTTAATATGTGGAGTTTCAGTGTGCTCAGTGTCAAGTCTATAGTGGCATTTTGGTCCCACAGAGTCAAGAGTCAAGCCAGTCTTCAGTGTACATGGTACAAACCATGAGGGTTATGAGATATTTCATACTTCGAGCCACGCTGGTAAGAAAAAGCCCATTGCATCCCATCGCAGCTGAGGTGAGCATGGAAAGGGCAGGCATTACATGGAAATGCTGAGCTGTTTGATGGAGGAAAGCACAACTTCCCTTTCACGTTTTGGGCCATGCATCTGCTGTTTGTACTTGGTGTCCAGATAAAAGAAGAGGAAGAGCACAGCCTTACAGTGGAAATTTGTATGGGCTTTTATCCATCTCCTTTGCTTATTTTGCTTAGAGACTAAGTCACTCAGTGCTAGGAAAATGTCCTTTCTTGACAATGCCCTCATAGGAATGACTCTGTTTGAAAACACTCATGAATCACTTGAAAGCTCTGAATGTGCAAGGCTGTCTCCGTCAATGGCAAGCCAGAGCCACACTAGGCAGTAGTCTTTGCAGAACAGCCATGAGCTAAATTGATTGATTTTGAAATAACCTTGCAATATTGATGCTCAGATGCATTGATTCAGTCTTTATCTTTCCCTGAAAGAAGGAAGAAGAAAAGTCTGTAAAAATGTGTACAGATGAGGTGTGTGCTCGAGTATTTTACATTCATTGGACTTTGCGGATGTTTTAATACTCCTGACAGCCGGTCGCTCCTCAGTACCGCTCTGTGCATCTCTTACTGTCAGCACATTTGAGAAATTAGTACAAAGATGAAGCATATACCCTAAAACACTATTAAAAACATGATTCAAATGTTTTCACCAGAAAATGGTATGGAATTCCGAGAAAATGAAGAGACCTAGGTCCTTTGCAATGAACTTCAGAGTTATGCCAGCTGAAAACCTGGCATTCTAACTAATTCTTATTCACTCTTAGAGCAGGATAGAGAAGCCTTATAGCAAAGACACCTTCCAGATACACTTGTAGGGGCCAGGAGAGTGACTCTGAGTGCATTGATGGATGAATGCTCACTTTAAGATGTAAGCAAAATCATTTCAGACTACACTGCATTATAAACAGGCTGCCACCAAGCTACTGTATAAATCACCTCAGAAACTGGGTGCCAGCCCAGGCTGTGGAAGCAATTCAAAATCAACTTGTCAGAGGTATTCCTCCCTCCTCTGTCCAGAGATGCATGTGAAATGAGCCAGGACTGATGAGAGCAAATCCCTGCATAAGTCACTGTGTTGCAAGAGTCAAATGATGTGTCATCAGAAAAACATTGCCCTCAGAACTTCTTGCTGTGAAAACATGATGTACCCCCATCATCTCTGGAGGATGACTGGGACCCATGAGCACCAAAGCCCTATGGAGAAATGCTCTTTTGCTATTAAAAAAAAAAAAAAAAAAAAAAAAAAACAAACTAAAATGTGTGGTCACAAAATGCAATCTGGCCTTGGTTTGGACAGGCATGACATGTTCTCTTTCTATGTCACTCCTGATTGCTACTAGAGCAGCTTAACTTTGAAACTCATTGAAAAGCAGATGAAAACTTAAAATCAGACTACAGCATAACCAGGCTGCTCCATATTCATTCCACATTCATTGCTGGTTCACTCTGTCCACTTTTCATCTTCAAAATATTAATGTCCAACTTATGCCTGTGTCATCTTGGACTGGAAGAAAACTGGCGCAACCAGACTGGGAGAGATTGTTATATATATTCACAAATACTGGCCACAACCTGGTTCACCCACCACATATTTTTCCTCTCATTGACTTACATTTGAATTATAAAACCAAATGAATTATATAATGGAGCAAGGTAAATCTCTCAGTTGTAAATATCTGTTCGGGACGCCTTTGCCTTACTTCTAGAACACAGCGGCAGTAAGAAAATGTGCTTGCCCAGAGCAGCTTACAGGTAAAATATATTAAGAAGAAAAGTTTGTTGCTGTTTGTTCTTTTTTCTAATTTCACACATGGCAAAATGACACCTGGAAGAGTTGAGATGTAAGTCAGAAGATGTACAAAGCTGAGAGCTGAGCTCAGTCTTACTGAGCTGGGCCTCCATACCACCCAACAGAAGAAAGAGCAAGATTTCTCCATTTCTCATCATCAAGATTATATAAAAAATTAAGGATTTATCCTTTAAAAAATAAGGATAAGATTCATGCACCTTTTTTCTCTGAAATTTCAGTTGACTTTCTAATAGGGTAAGGTGCATGAGAAATTAGACTGCAATGAATATCTACCTTTCACAACACAATATTGAAAGGCTCTGAAAGTTCTCTCTCATTTCTGCTTCAAGAGTGGAGAAACTGAGGCACCTACAGGTTAAGTGTCACTCTTCTTTATCCTACAAATCACTGAAACAGAAAGAAGTACAGAAGCAGGGACCATTCCAAATGGAGTTTTTCTTTTCTACTGAATCCATCACCAGGTGATTTTATCCTCCTCTTAAGTGTATCACTCTTCACCTTGCAAACATGGAGGGACTTTTTTTACGTAATGAAAAAAAGATGAAAAATAAAATAAAATTTAAAAAAATAAACAGGAAGATAATTTGGTCCATAATATTCTTATAATCTGTCTCGAAAGAAATGTTTTGTACACTTGAACTTTTAAATTAGAAACTTAGGCCCACAATGAGGAGATATTTTTCTATTTATTAAATAAGTACCTATACTTGAAAAAATTCTGGGAGCATGATATTTACATCACCTTCATGTCTTCAGCCCTGCATGTCTTGATATGAAAGATTCTTCACCTATTAGCCACAATTCTCTTCTTTAAGGACCCTTTCAGTGCAAGGCTTAAATATGTTAAGTCTTACAGCCTTGAGAACTGATGCTCGAGAGAGTAGCTGTAAGGAAGGCCAAGTTCTACCTCTGGGCTTGGCTTCAATGATTTTGTGATCTCAGTTAAATGTCTCCATCACAGAATCCCTCTCTTGATTCAACTGCTAAATAGGGATAGCAGCATAGACGTTCACTGGAAGATTCTGAGGACAAATCCATGAATCAGTTTGGAGAGTGATGAGAGCAACTGAAAGACACTGTAAAATCACAAGCCTGCAAGAGAGCATATTCCCAAAGATTTGTTAGTCCTGCAGTGTTGGCCTATTCACAACCACTGCTTTCCTCCACAGCCTTTCCTCCATTATCCTGCTGTTTTGATCTTTAATCACTACCTGACACTTTGCTTTGACTGCTGTTTGGCTGGTTGGTATCATAGCCAAGCTTAGCTCCTCTCCAAACTCTACTGTTCACAGGGCTCAGCAATACAAACATAACCGATTCTGGTTACTGCCAAGGTTTGGGGCCATGTCCCATTATGGAACTAGAAAGGGTCAAAACTGGTCACAAGTCCTAAGGAATCAAGCATGTGGTAATCATGGGATTTTTGCATTCCACTTGTAGGTGTTATCTCCATTGGCAATCATGACGTACTGTTGCACATCTCCATAAGCTTTCAAAGTGGAAACCTTCCAGTGCAAACTCCTAAGCCATGACACATTATTTGAAGTCTCTCCGTCAATGACTTCAGTTTGGGCTTGTGTCTGTTGTGCTTTCTGAGGAACAGGCATTCTGTATTCTAGTTTGTGATGCTTGACTGTATGTCTTTGCTCTTGGATTTGTTGATGTGCTATCCATCAGGCCTCCAAAAGGGAAGATAAGATACTGTTGGCTTTCAGATTCACCAGGAGGATATCCAAGGACAGAATCAGCAAGCTGCTTGACAAGGACCAAAATCATTATTCACAGGGAAAGTTCTCATTGTGTTGTTCTGTTCTTCAAATAAGAACTCACTCTGCCCCCCTTGAGTGGAAAACAATTTCCTGATCAGTGACAGCTCCAAATGTCAACAGCAACAACTTTAAACCAGTGCCATTCACTTTGCAGGCCTGTAAGCTGAGCCATATGTGTGCAGTACATCGTCTACTTTCACACATTCACTTTTCTTTCCCTCTGTAGTGAGGGTACCTCCAGCTCTCTTCAGTCAGTAAAGTGGGTCACAGACAATTCTCTATCTTTCTGTCTGAATGAAGATTAAAATGGATGCCTCAGAGAGTGCTTTTTGGAGAGCTTTATGGCAAGTCCCATTGGACGATGTCAAGTAGAGACAAACCAAAGAGAGTCACATAGTATCTGATCTTCAGGAGACAGGCAGTAAATTGAAATAAATGGGATCTCAGCTAGCTAAGTAACAGTGGCATTTGTCATACTCTAAGAAGTTAACTGGTACTGTCTGGAGACAACCTATGAAAGACCAGACCATGACACCTTGGCTTACAGCAAAAACATTCTTATGGTTTCTGTTAGAGTAATATTGAGTTGCTTCAGCTCAGACTAAGGCCTGGGAGGGAAACAGACAAGACAAGCTGCATGGAATCAATTTTAAGAAGTTGTCTAAAGCATCATTTAGATCTGGGAGCTTAATCATTCTGTCCAAAAAACGTTTGAGGTTCTGTCTAGGGGACTTTAATACCTTTAATATCAGGTCTTCCTTGTCCACATTCAGATCCAAGTTGGGTTGCAGGACTTTGTACACACAAGTTGTCTAATTAAATACCTGAGATTATCACATGTGCATTCTCTGTGGCATGAGGCAGTGATGATTTTTGGGATGCAGCATTCCCTGTGGTTTTCTCCCATGCCAGGAATTAGATGTGGCAGTAACATGCTACCTGTATCTGGCCTTGAGGTTTCCGGATGTTGGCTGCGGTTCTGTCATCTCCCTGCCCTGGTGCTTGGGGTACACACCACAGTCCCAGCAATTGAGTAATGCATTGCTACAGGATCAAAAGAGCAAGACTCCCACTTTAAGAATTTGGCTAATGGGCTATGAACACCGCACAGAGAAAGCATTTGGTTTCATCCCTCCTCTGCTTAAAGTGCTGCTTCTCTCAGTGAAGTCTTCCCAAGCTCTACTTTGGCTGGGAAGAAGGGTTGAATGGGTTAGGGGAAAGGGAAAGTTGCAGACATGGGTCGGGATCCACAGGTTTCATGCTTCTCTCAGTCTGTTGCCTGCTGCAAGTGGCAATGTGACCTCCTGGTATGTGATGCTGCCTTTCCACATGTCCCAGGAAAAAATGTCTTTCTCTTGCTCAGCTCCAAAACTGACTTCCACATTTCTGAGTTCCCTTTCAACTAAAAGCATATCTTACACGTATGTTAGAAAATATGGTCGCAGCTAATGATTTCTGTTAATTCTGCTAACTGAGAGGCAAGGACAGCTTGTTAATGAGTAACTAATTGAGATGTGATTTAATAACGCCTCAGCTAAACTTGCTTGGATTGCCAGCCATTTCTCAACATTCGTTAGGGAGACCAGTCCTCAGAAATGCATGTGGCAAGTTCTCTGCAGCCATTAAAGCAACTGGGTTCAAGTGCTTGAAAAGTAAAAATACAAACATACAGGAGATAAGAGCCTTAAATTATAAATAATTGGCTGTGGTAACCACTCCAGCATCTGAGTGCTTGAATTTCCATCCACCACAAAAATTATGGGTTCTATCCCTTGCTCCCAGTGACAAGTATGTGAAAGTCTGAGCAATTATAATTTTGGAAAAGGGTAGTTAAAGATCATATTATTGACCTTGTGTGAGAGCAGACAGGGCAGAGTTAAGGCCATCTGTGACGGCTTAACTAGAAAAGACAGTATTAGTCATATATTTGATGTATCTATTAATTACTGGCATAGCAAGAAAACAAATTAGTGATTTTTCTGCCCCCCCATCACTAAGGGTTTCAGTTTCTGGCTCTGTTACAGATTTAGGAGCAACCCTACATCATTTAGATGAGGAGAGGTCTCACTAAATATAGAAGTCTGTGCCTGACTTACTACATAGACTCTCTTTTCAGATAAGGAACAGGCAGCCAGCTCCCACATCTACACACTTGAAGGGAAGGGACAATTGTTCCTACAGTGTGATAAGCACAATGTGGTTTCCCATCCAATACAACTCTCTCCCACACCACATGGTTGGGAGAGTTGCATGGTTGTTTCAGTAGCATAGTGGACTTGTCTTGAAATATGCAATAGAGGAGGCACTTGGGGAAGACCTTGGAAAGAGGAGTTATACCTACCCCTTGGCCATAGCTGAAGAGGAAAAATGTGCCCAAAAAGGAACATGAGCTGTTCCTGCAGGAGTCCTTGGAGTCCATGGATATCCATGATTTAAAAGACATACTGCCCAAGAAGTCATGCTTCTCTTTAACTCTCTATATGTATTAATATATGTTAATACATAAAGGGGAACTACAAGAAATCTGGAGAAGGACTTCTTACAAGGGCCTGTAGTGATAGGACAAGAGGGAAGAGTTTTAACTGAAAAAGGGGAGATTAAGATCAGATACTGGGAAGAAATTTTTTACTGTGAGAGTAGTGAGAATCTTGTACAGGGTGCCCAGAGAAGCTGGGACTGCCCCATCCCTGTCAGTGCTCAAGGCTGGGAGCAACCTGCTCTAGTGGAAGGTGTCCCTGCCAGTAGCAGGGGTTTGGAACTGGATGAGCTTTAAGGCCCCTTTTGACACTAATCACTCTATGTATCTATGATTCTGTGATTATATCTTCACTATCAGCCAAACAGGAATCCAAACTTATGCTGAAATGGATTCATCCACACGCACCCTCAGAATCAAACAAGCACATACTTGAACAATGAAATGGGAAATGTTGTAGATGTTCCCTTCTACTGCAGCTGACATCAGCACTGTACTATGCTTGGTGCAGATTCAAAGAAAGATCAGTCCAAGCTTTGACCACTTTGCAAATCAAGCAAAATGTATGTGGCTGGCAGTGTGATATTGCCCAGATGTCCCTTACCCACGGCCATGGAAAGCAGCTTGTCATGTGATGAAACATCCTCCTCCTCCTGACTTATCAGGACCTTGAGCAATCATCAAACTGGTGCAGCATCAATCTTCACAAATAAACCTGTTCAGCTAGCACAGGGAACATAAAGGACAGGACTAGCCACCACAGAAGGCTGTAGACCTGCTGCAATAGATTTACTTCATAAGCTGTAGGGTAGTTTGTAAGTTTTAAGCTGTTTATAAGATGTAGTATAATCTCACAGAGTAACACCATTTATGCATTTCAAGAACATGCCATTCTGGGACTTGCAATGCAAAAAAGTGGAAGTAACAAGAGTAGGTGACAGGCCAGTTCTCCAAGGAGAGGATGGAGTGCCTCATCAATCATCCAATATTTCTGAATTGCTTTCAGGTCACAGCATCATCAGCCATTTAAAAAGCATTCATAAATGTCACTAATGGATTATCACGGCATCCTGAGAAAAAAAGCTATATTTATTTATGCATGGAATGTCAATTAAATTGAGATAGAAATTGAAATTAATAAGTAGCCAGTAAAATTTAAAGTGCACAATTGATTTTAAATCCTCTGTTATATGCACAGCATGTAATTACTAGTAGTAAATCTAAAATGAAAATATAGAAGCTTATGAGATGCTTCAGTGCAGTTGTTCATTTAGATCCACATAAATCCAGCGGACACACATTAGATGTGCCAGCACCAGCGTTAAAGGACTAAGCTATAACTACAACCTTCATGGAAGGAAAACAAGAAAGAACCTTTTATAGCAGATAAAGAAAAAAATATATATATAACTCATCAGAGAAGCTAATGGCTGTGTGCTGATGTTTCTGTGTTGGGGGTAAAAATGAACAGAATAACTGTTTGTTAACATGCAGGGTACAAAATGAAAATGCCAGGAGATTCAAATATTAACATTTCTTTAGACAAATAAGGGAAATTGGCATGCTGCAGTGCATCTAGACAGCCAAGTTCATTAGGTACTTTTTACTGCAAACAGTAGTTTTGTAATTCAGTTTAATACATGTTGTGCTTGAAGTGTAATGAGAGACTTTAATGACTCATGCAAAGCTACACTCAGTTCTGTTCTGGTTCCATTTTAATGCTATACTTATCACCTCAGTATCTGAATTTCTGAGACATCAATATTTCTCTTGCATTCTAAGCCATTTTTGTAGGTAAATCCTTTGCTCTCAGGGTTCATTCTTCTAAATGTGGTACAGGCTTCTATCGATGTTCTGAAATTTTAATTATTGCTGGCTAGTACTTTTGCTAGCTACCAAAAGGGACACATTATATTGTTATGATCTGTTACATAAGATCAGGCCTGCCCATGCTATTGTCATTGTATCACCCATTAGGGATCAGTCAATGGAGAAAACAAAAAACTTCATAACCTTGGAAGTTAATAAATATCAGCATTAGAGAGCTTAGGGAATTAAAAATTTATGTCAGAATCCGGTGGGACTTTAATGGCAGCGAGCATCCCTACCCATAGAAGGCAGGGAGACATATTTTACCTACTGAGATCTTCAAACCACAGGCTGGTGAAAAGTTTCAGTCAAGCTGAAACCAGCTGCCACAAAACGGAGGAGTTTGGTTGGACCTGCCCAGACCTAATGAATGGAGTTCAGTGGACTAAACACATATGTGTAGTGTCATTGTAAACGCTGTAAGGGATTCACTCCTCATCCTACCTGACTTTCCAGGACAGCACATCTATCACATGTCCTGTGGCACATCTGATACGTCCATGAGAGTGTCTTAAATAGTTCAGTGTATCTAATGCACAGAGTCGAAGATTAGGATGAATCCTCCAAAGGGCCCCAAAATTATAACAGAATCCTATATTTAAGCTCTAAATCCATGCCATCCACTTGCATAGTCTAGTGATGAAGGCATCACTATATTCCTCTGTAAGGGTGATACAAAAATCTTGAGACCATTTTCATTTGGATGTAAATCTTCATCCAATAAAAGGTCTTAGTCAGTAGTTGAGGAGATAATCCCCATTCCGTTGGCTGTGACTAATGAGAGAGGGCATAGAGAGCACATCTAATATCATTTGACTGCCACACTACATAGCTGAGGCTGTCTCATAGGAAGACAGACTCTCTCTTTGGTTTCAGGTTTAGAGCAAACACATTGACTTAGAGCAGATTATTCAACTGGGAACATAAAAGGAAATACTATCTCCAAGATCCACAGTTGTTCCAGTATTTGAATGGGAACAAAAGCATCTTAGACTCTGAATTTCATGGGAAGATAATTCAGAGACTTTGAAATACAAATAATAGGCTTGGTGTCTGTGAATGCAGACTTCTGAATTTTTTTCATAAGCTGCAGTCACAGACATTTAATGATGAATAGAAACATAAAGCAAACAACAAGAATCAACTGTTCTTCGTAAAGCAAAAATATTCTAAGGTATTTTTGGATACCAGTCATCCAAAATTACCTTTGTGAATAACTGGTCACTGAGTGGTGATAAACAGATACTTCAGAAGAGACTTCAAGGTATATATATAATCTTATATATATAGGTATAATTTTCTTTAATCCTCCCAAACAAACTATGGTCACTCAACCCTTATAGGTGCAAAAGGGGTTAGTAATAAAATCTTAGAAGGAAATTGTATGTTAAGAGGGGCACCCATCACCTTTCAAGGTTATGGGCAGAGCCAGTGAATTCAAGGGGAGTCTTGGTTGTAGTTTGTCTCTGTGCATTGAAATATTGCCCAGAATAGTTGGGTCCCCAACTGAACTAAATTAATAAAACAACACTATAGTTAGTAATGCTGGTGCTGATTAAAAAAGCCATCTGGATTGCATGAAGATTTTTCTTCTTTAAAAAGAAAATTGCAGCAATTACCCAGATGAATCTTACCTTCCTGACTGCTCCACAACCTGGGCCAAAGAAGGTCACTATGGTCCACCACTACCATCAGCATAAGCAACCTGCTATGTGAGAAGTGAAACTAATGAAGCCTGTCTTTTTGGTGTCTCCTCTTTTCCTTTTACCACCTCCCCTGCAATCCTATCCTACCAAGATGCCCACAGTAGGAAACAGTGTGCTTACAGTTTGTCCAGAGTTCAGCAGCAGCAGTCACTTTTCTCCTTTTTAGCATCTGGTGCAGTGCTGTGGTTTTGGCTTTCAGCCTAGAAACAGCGTTGATAACACTGATGTTTGTAGTTACTGCTCAAATGTTTAGTGTGACCAAGGACTTTCTGAGCCTCATGCTCTGTCAGGGAGGAGGGGAAGCCAGGCAGAACCAGAGACAGGACACCTGACCCAAACTGACCAAAGAGGTATTCTATACCACAGCGCGTCATGCCCACTGTATAACTGGGAGCAGTTACCTGGAAGGGTGAGATCACTGCTCTGATCAGGCTGGGTATCAGTCGGCAGGTGGTGAGCGGTTGTATTCTCTTGACTTGTTATTTCCCTTGTCATTATTATTACTGGTGGTAGCAGCAGTGGTTTGTGCTATACCTCAGTTACTGGACTGCTCTTATCTCAACCCATGGGAGTTACATTCTTTCAGTTCTCCTCCCCATCCCTCTGGGAGTGGAAGGGAGTGAGGGAGCGGCTGAGTGGTTCTGGGTTGCCAACTGGGCTTAAACTACAACACAGCTACACCTGTGCTGGCAAGCTGTGCCAATCGTCTATCCTGGCTGGACAGGATGCACCATGGAGTTCTGCCAGACTCCCAGCAAAAACAACAGTTTGGATATTTCTTCTTCATCAGGTCTTCATGTCTCTTGTAGGAATTTACTTGCCTCTGACACCTCTATACTTAGCTCATATATGGTTGAAATTCACCAGCATTTTTGAAAGCTATCCAGAGGGACGCGATAGTGAAAGTGGATGAAAAAGGACAATATCAAAACTGTTCTCATGTTATGTTCATCTGTCTCAGTAAAACTACTCCCATTTATTCCCACTGGATATGGGTCCTTTAGATATTACAGAAATTCAGAGATACAAGGGCAGGTGGGGAAGAAAATCTCCCTTACTGCTTACAAAGAACAGGGAAATTTGGGATTTGATTTCCACACCATTTTTAGCCATCATTTTCCCTATATTCTCTATGCAGTAAAATACAAATTCAACCCTGAAACCACTGGTCTCAGAAGATGGGAAGCTGACTGAGTCATTATGGGAAATAAAACACATTGTCATCATCCCCTTAAAATTAACAGAGCCCCTACCCTCAAAGCCCACCCCTATACTGCCTGATTCCATATTCTGGCCTTGTATTTTCAAGGCCAGGTTGGACAGAGCCTTGGATGACATGGTTTAGCATGAGGTGTCCATGCCCATGGCAGGGGGTTGGAACTGAATGTTCTTAAGGTCCTTTCCTATCCAAACCATTCAATGATTCCATGATTCATTATAAAAATACACTTTCATGTGTATTCCTGTATTCTTGAAATGTCTGTCATCTCTGTTCTCTATTTTTTCAGAGCACTGGATTCAGATAACTTGAAGAATTAGTGCATAACAATCTATTTTTATTCTGTTGACACACTGCAAACCAGTGACACTCAAATCATATTCAGCCAAGCAGACTTGTGCTCTAGGGGCTGAATGAGTGTACAAGAGTATGTCACCAGCATCCCCACTGCTTTGCAAATTGGCCCCCAAGAGACACCTTGGCAAATATTCCCACAGCAACAAAGAGCTTTTTCTGATAGAATCCTAAACATTCTAATAGGGAAGTGTTGCTCTCTTTACACTGCATTTGGTCTATTTGAAGTCTTCTAGATCTAAAGCCAGAGGCATGATAACAGCTAATGTATCCTTCACCTGAGAAGCAAAGCACCTTCTTCTACTCATCTAGAAGAGTGGAATTATGATCCTGAGAGGACTGTAAATTATATCAACTTATTTTGCCCAGGGCAGTGGATTTTTCCAGACCTCTTCAAAGCACTTTTATGAAAATATGCTGGTTTAAAACCAGAAAAAGAAAAAAAGAGAAAAGGATTGAGAAGGTCATTGGCCAAAATGCAATGTCCTTTTCAGGGTGACAGGTTTCATAAGGTTTCTAGAAAAAACTTGTATTATCACAGCCTGTGAGTGTGTAACTCTGCTGATCCTTTACCTGTTTGGGCAGAATCAATCCAACTTGATACAGAGGGAGAAGTCCCAAAGGTATGAAGTTTTCATAAAGCTAATGGAAACTGGGATCTCAAATCTGAGTTCATCACCTATCAGATTCTTGTAAATCTATAGAAGATCCATGCAAGAAAGAGATGCTGTAAATACCCCTAAAGCTTCAACATTCCTAGCTTGATATTAAATATCTGAGGATTCAAATAGGAGGTCCCACCCCTGTTCTCTCAGCAGTCTGTAGAAATCAGTTCTTCCTTACTTCCAACACTCAGCAGATGATTTGCTTTAAGGGCATCACAGCTAGTCTCAAGGATCACAATGCTCTTTACCTGCAGAACAATGCACCAGAATGAATCCATTAGGAGATGTGCAATAAGCTTATTATTATAGTTTCAGATACTCAGTGACACTTGTGATCTACAAAGTGTTCTCAGACTGGCAGGTTTACTGTTGAAATAGTGAAAAGGTGATGGAGAGAGGAGATGTATGCATAAAGATTAAAAGCAACCACAAAAGACCATGTTCTCATGCAGTGGCATGGTCAGGAGCAGAAACAATGTACTCCATAAAACCAAAACCAACAGTGCCTAGAAACTGTACCTAATTGAATCTCACTCCAGTTCTCCTGCAGTTCAATTCTGTACTTTTAGTCCATGACCAGCACTGAAACACTAAAGGCATTTGAAGACTATCACCAGAGTCACCTTTACTAACTTCAGATGTCTTCAGGGTAGAATTCTCAGCAAGTGACCCTGGGCTTCTTGAAAGTAATTAAGATCAAGTTAATAAAGTTGAGGAGTTTTAGAGCTTAAAAATGTGCCCATCTCTTTTAGAGGAGCTGAAACACATCTGAAAATCCACTATGTTGCAGAGACCAATATAACCAAATGAATCTCACTTCTGCATCTTACCTGCCATCCTATGGACAAACAGGCCTAATAGCAGACTTACCTGGGATGCAGATGGAATATGTGAGCAAATACAGGCATGTCCAGGCTACAGCCTCATCTTCTGTGATCATAAACTGGAATCTTAGCACCACCTAACAGCTGAGGGGTAACTGCTATGTGCACACAACATCCAAATATTACAACAGGTCTCTCCTTGGTTTCAGCATGTCAAGAATAAACAACTCCAGGATACGTGGAGCTGCAGAAACAAGATGAAGAAGCAGCTCCTTTTGTTTGCCTGTCAGCTCTTCCTGAAACAACCTAGGAATTTCAGAAGTGCTTTTTGTGTCAGTTCTGAAGGCATCAATTCTTTTCTACATTGCCATCTCACTGAGCTGCATCCCTGGCTGTTTTATAGCACCCTGAACAGTTTTCTTAGGTTTCATCTCCTTCTTTGAGTAGATCAATATCAGAAAGGTGTTTAGTCACATCAGGAAAGCGATCCATTATGTGAAGCATCTTCCTGGCAGGAAAAGCCATTGCATTTACTTTTCTAATGCAGCTAAGTAGACACTAATGTCTGTAATTAACTATTTAAATGCAGACTGACAGATTCCTCTGTGCTCATACCATCCACAGACTGCTCTGAAAATCACAGTCTTGAAATAACACTGACTTTATCCTGATTTTTCTATCCAAACATGGTCCTGGGCATGGACAGTGCTTGCCTTGATCTTGCTCTTACACAAAGTTGACTAAGGGAAAGTATTCGTGAAGGTGAGGAAATTTTTGTCATAGTCATCACTTTGTCTGGATAATAAACGTATGTCAAGCATTGCCCTCTCCTGGTGAGATCTGGGAGGTCAGATCTTAATTTATGAGTTTATACTTGAGTAGCCAGAATTCTCATGTTAGACGAGTTTAGAGGGGTGCCTATGCCTTCATATATATTTCCAAAAGCCTGAATTGGTGACAATTGTTCATAGGAGTAAAAGGATAAGGAAAAGCTGGTTCTGCAGGTAAGATTCTCTATATTTGGAACTGATGGTGATAAACACATGGTTCTTTTTTCTTCTATAGAAGTTTTGAAAAGTGGAGAAGAAGAAAGCAAACATTTTCATTGTGACTTTCATGAAAACCCAAAATCTCACACCAAAAATAATTAAATCTCCTCAGTGCCTTCTATCTTAGTCCTCCAAATAAAATGCTGTTGAGTCATCAGCTCTACTATTTAAGGATGGATAATGGGATGGGTCCCCCTCTGTGCTTTCTGACCACTCACCTACTGATCCAAAGCCACTGCCATCATGCTGTGTTGGGGTGCAGTCCACCTACAGCGCAGCTCACAATGCTCACACCACATTGAAGGTATGTCCCTACAGCAAATCCTGGGGCAGGCAGATGCTTCACGGCTCTTCAGCTGCCCCCACAAGCCTCATATATCATATCCCTTGCCTCCATTTTCACTCCATTTACACTCCCTTTTTCATGTATCATCCCTTGCTTCACATCAACTTCTGAGTATACAATCCCTTGCCTCAAAGTCTGCTCTCAAGTGCTCTCTTTCTCTCTGAAAACATCCTTTTAAATCAGCCTCTTCAAACTGACCTTTTTGCTTTTCTCACAGTAAGTGATCAATCTACCTGTTTTCTGGTTAACTGTTTCATTTTTATGCTGGTTTCCCATGGAAATCAAGCCTAGGTGGTCTTGTGTATCCCTGTATGTCCACTGCCAATAACTTCTGAGCTTGTTAACTGAAACAACAGAAGAGTCTGAAGCCTCCTGTACAATTACATTTCATGCAAATAAGAGGCTGGATGCAGGAGACAGATCTTACAGACACTGTCCCTATAGGAAAATAAACAAGCATAAATCTTGGCATAGACACAAAAACCCACACAAGAAAAAGCCTTTTCCAGGTGCCCAAAGCACAAGAAAAGCTTCAGTCATAGTTTAAGCCTTGCTTAAAGCCAAAGCCAATCTACCACAAGACATGCATCCACAGACAAAGAAATCTAATTTATTCCAAAAGTCCTGAAATAAGCTTTGGGTGCATTCCATGTAATATCTTAATTAGCTTTGCATGTGAGCTAAAAGGCAGTAACAAAATTTATATGCTATACTAAGGTTTTTCAGGTAGTTCAGAATCTAGAAAGTATTTTTCCCATCAAAGGCAGAAGAAGGGCTGACCAGGCCCATGATATGTGGATGATACTCTTATTTCATTCTGTACCAGTAAGTTTGGGGATGCTGAAGGCTTTCTGTGATGTGTTCTGCTAGACATCTTCATGAAACAGTCTTGTTCTCAGACCCTACACAAGTGTTTTCCCCCCTTTGCCTATTGCAGCTAGGCAACGTCTGCAGTAAGCAACAGAAAAGAGAAGCTTGCTGTGATAATACCTCCAGTAAAGAGAGAGGAATTGCTGGATAACATTTTTCCCCACTTTCCTAGCCATGCAGTAGTTTCTATCATCATTTGTTGGATTGCACTGCTGTTACTTATAAATGATTGGCCAGCCTCTTTGACACAGTGCAAATTGCTGATTTTTTTCTCATTCTTTGATTTATTTTTTGCTGCTCAATTTAGCTGCTTTTTTCTCTTGTTAGGATTTGCTTTTCTCTTCTACAGACTACTGGATTTTTTTATGTGGTGGTGTCAAAGGGCTCACAAACACAGTGCTTGTTAAGTATTAGTGTGTGTGCATGTGCCCCTTATTTTCCTCTGGTTATGACGGTGATGATTATTAATGGGCTCAGCCCTAGCTCAGATCTCCCATCTAGTACAGGACAGTTCAAAGGGAATAGCACTCTGCAGAGAATAAGTTAAGCTACGTGCACCCTCACTTGCAGTGACCTTTCTTTCTTCTGCAAAAACTACTAGCTTAAGAAAAATCTCCACAGTCATAAATCACCGTCACTCACCGTTGTTAGGAAAGAGCTGGATGATTTTGGTACATTTATCATGGTTTAAGGAATTTTGACATGTTCTCCTCTGAATGTTAAAGTTCTTTTTGTTTGTGGATGTTTCCTTCCACCACACGAACACATTTCAGAAGGTTGCTCAGAGAAGTGACAATATCAATTGGCTTTGCGCATTCAGGGAGGAGAAGAGGAGCACTGTCCATGCTCCTGGAAGAGGAAAACATTGGAGGAATTTGACCTTGACCCGAGGAGCTCCTGTGGAAGATTAGAAAAATAACAGTTCACTAAAGAGATGCCAGATCATAATCACCGCTGATGACAACCTCATGCGTCATTCCATGCACCTCACACTGAAAAATATCATCTTTTAACAAAATTGTTGGTGACCACAGGTGGAAAAAAAATGAAGGTTTTGCCCATTTTTTTCTAGCTTGTTTTTTTTTTTACAGACTGATAGTTACTGAACTTGACTGTAAGCAAATAACTCACTGAAGACAGGAAAGTAATCCACGAGTAAGAAAAACATCTATATACTATGAAACTATCTGTGGATTTATAACTATAAGAGCTAGAAAAAAAAAATCCGATTTCTGCTGTACTGAGCATTTTAAATATTCTGCCTCAGACTTTGAAAAGTTGAATATTTGTTTAAAAATGGAAACTGATAATTGTTTTTTATATTTGCTTGACCACATATGGGTATTCTATTGATCAAAAGAGTTCTCCACCCTCAGATAAACATCTGCTTAGGTTTTTATTCATGAAATTGAAACTGTTTGACTTGACCTGAACTGATTTGCAACCTTCTTCTGTTATTCTGAATTGTAGACCATGGGTCCCTCACAATAAAAATCTTTATGGAATAGAAAGTTTTAGCAATTGAACCAGCAGCCATTTAGATATTTCTCTGGGAGCAGACAGAAAAATATTGACCTTTCCTTTTACAGAGTTATCCTGCAGATAGTGTTTTGAATGTTGAAATCACAGCTCTTGCAGTCAGACTGATTTTAAACTAATTCAGCTGGGACAAAGAGTAGTACTACAGTGTATGATGTTGGGTGTGTTCCAACATACTTATTCCAGGATTAGTATAAGGGATTAAAGGATTTCCTCTCATCTGACAAGTGCTCTAAAACAATTTGCTGTAGACATGCACATTTAAACTGGTAAATCTGAATTTATGCACCCACATGTAGGTGTCTATATGTACACAAGATGCTCAGTTTAATAGCCTGCCTACGTATGACTGTGCATGAAGACATTGAGATGTTTTTAACTGCCCTTTCTGGATTATAGATGTTGCTGCATTATAGTATTTAAAATCAAGCATCCTACATGGGTGTTTTAGGCACCCTATGAGAACTCTAATGATGCTAGATGCTTCTGCTTGAGCAACAGGGTTGAGCCTTAAGTATCTGAGCTCTCAATATAAGCACAGAGGTGCAGGCAATAGAGTAAATGAGGTGAGTTTCAGCTGCCTGAAAAATACATGTACTATCTCACAGCTCCTAAATTCAAACTAGATTTCTCAGTGTTGGCAACTGAGTCCTTCGTAAGAACACACAAAGATATCTTTAGCTCCTGTGAACAGAGTTTCATCCTAATACCTGGGAAGTCAGTTTTAAACATATGCACAGAGCTGACAACTGCAATGGAGGACCTAAAAGAGGCCAGTGCTGGTCCAGACCAGCTGCTGGGATAAAGGCAGGACACCATAAAACAGCTCAACATGCGTTGAATGCTTCTCTTCAGGCTGTTCAAGCAAGCTTTATCTCCACTGACTGTTATGGAAGCTGTGAGGTTTAAAGCACAGAGACACTTACTTAGGTCATCTCAATTTCAAACTAAGTAAGTCCCATATCAAACCTAATGCCAGTTTACACCAGCGTAGGATCTAGTTCCACGCCTCAGACTATACAAAGTGGGGAAATGGCAGGAGACTTCTATGTGGAGCTTTTACAACTCAAGGAGATCAACTCAGCATAGTCAAAGGTATTTAAGGCAAGCCTACATTTGGCCAGATGAACTGAGATATAAATACCTTTGAACCCACTGCTGAGATTTCTGTTGTCCGTTGCATCAACCTATACACAACACATAAAGAAGGACCTGATACCTCAAGCTGGTGAAGATCAGTCATGTCCCTAGTAGATGTCTCAAGGCATCAAAAATAGTGAAGCAACCCCTGGTACCACCATGAGAAACATCTTGATTCGGAGCATCCTAGAATGAACCAAGGTACAAATTCCACTGTGATTTATTAATACGGGAAGAACTGCTACAAAATAAATTATGGACAACTTTTAGAATCATAGAATGGTTTGGAAAGAACCTTAAGATCATCTAGTTCCACTCCCCTGCCATGGACAGGGACACTTCACACTAAAACATTTTTATTATTGCTTGTACTCTGTACTGCGCTGTCACTATAGCACAGAAAAACACAGCCCAATTCATTTAATTGGGAAAAAAAAAAAAAAAACCCTGTATCTTAAAAGCAAATACCTTTTTCCAAAGATTACCTATATTCTTTTCAGTTCACAGTATCCACTGAGTTCAGTTCTTGTGCTGAAACAGTTCATTATGTCTTCTTAGGCCTGCCTCCTCTGTAAAAGCAAATTGTGCTTCTAGGGAAAACAGGCAATGAGAAAGCATTGATCCTTCAGCCTTTCTTGGAATTCTGATTTCCTCTTACATCACACTTACTTTTGGTGCACAGACATGTATGAAGCTTCACAAATAACTGATAATTTGCTGAAATATTAACAGTGGAGACTTGACCCCTTTGAGCAAAACTTGACACAGGAACCCTTTTTCTACTGAATGCATGGGCAGTTACTAATGTTTGAACTGGATGAGCAAATCTTTTAGCTGACTGAATAATCTTTTATGTACACTGTTGACTTCAAGGCTCAATAGATGATGGTGCAGGCAGCAAAGCTACATCTCTATTAAAGAACACTCAGCCAAGGATTGTTCTGTTTCCTCTCTTTGCTGGGTAAGTACAGGCTTCAGGTGAAAGCCTTAAGTTGAATTACAGCTGCAGTAGGGCCAAGAGTGATAAATTGAGTAGTTCTTTAAGGTCTAAAATAAATCTGCAAGAGAGATCTGAGGTGGAGAACTCTTACCTCTCATATGGTGCAACACCGAAAGGCTGGCAATGACTGAGGTAGCTCATCAGGACCAGGATCTAGAGGTGATGCTGAGATCTGCCCCCAAGCTATTTTCCTCTTTTCTTCTGTTCTCTTTCATTTTGCCCTAGAAAAACTTCAAATGGAGTAGGATAACAAAATAAAAGTATTTTGCATTATGAAACCCACTTTTTGTCTAAATACAGGATTGACAGATGAAGCCCAAAGGGAAGTTAACAGTGAAGATAAATCCTTTGAGTGACCATTCATGCTGAGCAGAAAAAAAAAAGAGTGCTGACAAACTGCTTACAGTGACTCCAAGAAAGAGCTTGAGATTTGTGTATGCACAAGATATTCACATTAGGGATGAAGCCTCATGGGGTCAGAGTCCACAAAGATGCCTTATTATGTATGACACTCAAAATCCACCTTCAGTCAGCTCTTCAGACTGAAATGATTGTAAGGGCAGAGAAGGAAATTTATAAGAGCATGAATATATTGACTCATTAAGATTTGAACAAAGGAGATACATAAGTCTGGAAATGAGTAAGAGTTTGAAAGAAAAATTATATTAAAATTTCATTAGCCAAAAGCAGTATCACCATTGTAACAACAAACACTAGATGGAATAGATAATGGAACTGAGAAACCATTAGGCAGTGTGAAAGCAGATCCTCTGGATAAAAATGAACTCTTAGCATTACAGACAATACTTATGACTCTTCTCTAACACCCTGATGCCCTGACTTGACCTGTTTGCTGTTGTCAGGCTCAAAGAAAATCCGTGAACAAAACGTGAATTTTGATTGCGTTGCCCTAATGAACAGAAAACATTCATATAAATGAAATAAGGTGACATTAATAGCACATTGAAAAGCAAAGACAATTGAAGTTATCAAAATCCAAGCAAGTAATTTGTTTTTGAAAGGAAAAATAATTTTAGATTTGCATAATCTTGAAACAGAATGACTATAGCTTAGAGAAATTGATTCAGTTTGCCTGCAAATTCCTGTTCCCACTGTTATGATTGTGGTAAAGGCCAGGGAAACTATTGCTTCAGTAATTTATTTGAAGGATTTAGCTTCTCGCTCATGTGTGCAAACTCTGCATTTAACAGCTTTTGATATTTTCATATTTCTTCATGACTTGAAATTATTTGATGCAAATGTGAACTAACAGTTTCTGGCAGACTTCTCAGGAACCAGTAATGGCCTTGCAGTTTGTAAATTTACTTATTTCATCTTGTATTTGGTCAATATCTATTATGTGACAAGGCTTATGATGCCGTGAAGCTTTCAGGTTTGCTTTGCAAACATTTCCTGTCTAAACTGACATTCAGAAAATGTGAGATGCACCAGAGTAGGCACAGGAGATGTTCATATCTGTCTGTAATCTTAATTACTGTGATTCATTTATTATGTCAGAAAGTACGTATGAATACTTCACTCTGCTTGGTATGTGTACATCACACTGAAGAACAATGAACTGCCTTATTGCCTACTCGAGATAGAGGGAGAGTGGAAATACAGACATGAACATGATAAGAAGTTATCCCAATAAGCTGTCTGACTGCTTGACACCTTCTGTAGGTCTAGGTGAAAAAAAAAAAAACCTCTCAAGGAGGATATGAAGGAGAGCAATGTGGGATTTTGGGGTTATCCTCAGGTGGATAAGCATCACTTGGAAGGAAATATCCCCTTCTCCCACTGAAGGAGTGAAATGAAGGAAGGCTTTGGAGCTGACAGTAGGAGAGAGGATAACTGGAAGGTTATGTGCAGGTGCACCTGTAAATGGCCTTCTAACAACAGAGCAGTCAAGTTTTACAAGCACAGAGTCCTCTTCTATTATTACCCAGCACAGAGCATGTAATAGAGTAAGTGTTCACTAAAGATATGGCAGCCTGGACTCTTAATATGGTAGGGTCAGTGTTGCTTGACTTTGTTTCATTAGCTGTATTTTCTGGTCTGAGGGTGCTCCTTTCTGAGTGCTGGGAACAGACACACTTATAGAGGAAGCAGGTTAACAACTGAAAAATAAAGAGATCATTACTTCCCCAAATGAAATCTGGGTCTGTGTTTCACAAGGAAAGCTAAAAGGCATTTCACAACTTGCAAGATTCCAGTCCTGACAGAAGCAGATCTCAGCTGCACCACCAGACTTTGCGTTTAGAGGGTTATTCGTATTTTAATGTGTCTCCTGAGGCAACCTCATTTGAGCAGAGTTTTTAAGAACAAAGCAAAGACTTTAAAAGCATCTTTAAACCCACAAGTGCAATACCTGCTACTACCTAAATCTCAAGTACTTAATGGTTCCTAAAAATATATTGCCTTGTTAATGCCTGCAGCTAAGCATACAGTTTATGGTGAGAGAACAGTAATGCCCCTTTAGCCATCTGGCCAGCAAGAATACAATGGGGTGTTTGATAACAGCCCTTTACGTGTCTGCAGGAGATGGCTGCAATAAAAAGAACAAACAAGCACATTTCCAGAAGGCTGCAGTTGGGTAGTGAGCCAGATTAGGCACCATAAGAAATTTAATGCAAATCTCTACGGCCCAATCACAGCCAACTCCATTGCTTCCAAAGTCAAATGGAGCCTGATGCTTTCTGTTAGAGATGCAAATGGTTATTCTGACCCAAAATTGAAGTGTCTGAGGAACCTTGAGGGTTAGAGCCACCATCCTTTTCACTTACTAATGCCATTCTTGGAAGATTTAAACTTGGGAAAAAAAGCCAACAAAACCCATGGAATTAGCACCAAACCAGCATGTACTGTGGAACTGGGCATTCTGCGCTTACTCTATAGTCCTACGTATTTCAAGGACAGATTCTTACTGATTTCAGTGTGCATTGAATTAGGGACATAATCACCAAATCAAAGTAAAGCTATTGCAGGACATAGGTGTGTAGAAGCAACCAGCAGATCTAGAAAGGGTCTGAGCCTTCAGCATGAATTCAGAGAAGGTCTTCAGCATAGTGCTGTGTTTGGAATGGAAATTTCAGGAGGATCAGCTCTAAACTTTCTACTGCTTTTTGTATTACGAATGAGCTTTGCAATTCTTACCCAAGACACATCTGAAATACTTTTTCATGAAACAACGTTGAAAACATCCTGAACTGCTATCTTTCTTCTTCCGTGAGCATGAAAATTGCATAGCATTATTTAATTCATCTGGCTGGTTTTGCAACGGTCACACAAAAGGTCGTGAAAGTACAGCCAGGCTTTTCAGGCTTTTAAACATGCAAATATAAACTGCTATTAAGAGTAGAACACATTCCCTTGCTTAGTGCCTAGCTCATAAAATGTAATGGCGCTACCGTATTTGCAGCATTCAAAGCAAAGTTTTCTCCCTAAGCCTAAAGGGAAGGGGAAATGTGTCACCTAATTTCAACCACCCAAAAATTAGACAACTAATCTAAGACAGTCATCTACCTCTTAGCTGGGGCAAGGAATGAAACACCTTCAGAGCACAATTCATGCAGCCATGAACCAGGATGAGGATCAACTCCAGGGGCAGATGCTTAAATGGAGATGCTTCTATGTGCCTGGCAAAATCTTGGAGCAGATTCTCCTGGAAGATATGCTAAGGCACATCAAAAACAACAAGGTGCTTGGTGACAGCCAGCATGGCTTCACTAAGGGGAAATCCTGCCAGATCAATCTGGTGGCCTTCTAGGATGGGGCTATGGAACTGATGGACAGGGGTAAAGCAGTTGATGCCATCTACCTGAACTTGTGCAAAGCATTTGACACTGTCATAGAATAGTTAGGCTTGAAAACTACCTTTAGATCGTCTAGTTCCAAACCCCTGCTGTGTCCCACATGGCATCCTTGTCTCTAAGTTGGACAGACATCAATTTGATAGGTGGAGCACTCAGTGGATAAAGAACTGGCTGAATGACTGCATGCAAAGAGTTGTGCCCAATGTCCAGCTGGAGGCCAGTAATGAGTGCTGTCCCTCAGGGATTGGTGTTGGGATCGCTCTTGTTCAACATCTTTGTCGGCAACACGGGCAGTGGGATTGAGTGCACCCTCAGCAAGTTTGCCAATGACACCAAACTGTGTGGTTTGGTCGATACGCTGGAGGGACGGAATGCCATTCAGAGGGACCTTGACATGCTTTTAAGGTGGGCTGATGCCAACCTGATGAAGCTTAACCATGCCAAGCACAAGGCCCTACACCTGGGTGGGAGCAATCCCAGGCACAGCTTCAGACTGGTAAGGGAAGAGATTCAGAGCAGCCCTAAGGAGAAAGACTTAGGGCTGTTGGTCAATGATTGGATATAAGGAAGAAGTTCATTACTGTAAGGGTGGTGAGGCACTGGAATGGGTTGCCCAGGGAAGTTCTGAATGCTCCATCCCTGGCAGTGTTCAAGGCTGGGCTGGACAGAGTCTTGGGTGTCATGGTTTAGTGTGAGCTGTCCCTGCCAATGGCAGGGAGATTGGAACTGGATGATGTCAAGGTCCTTTCCAACTCTAACTGTTCTATGATTTAATGTGTATTGGGATATAAAACTCTGTATTACACTCTAGAGAGATCTGTGGCATGTTGAGGTCACCAATCGTGGGAACCTACTGATGTAGGCATTATAAGGCATGCCACACAGTCTTCAGAAGTGTGGAGACATCCTCTGATTGTTTTATATTTGCCAGCCCACATGTTTCTGCCTAGGACACCTGAATGGCACTAGAGGTCTGTGTTTAGGGAAATAAATAATACTCCTATTTTCTGGTCAGTAGAATAGCTCTGTTTCATTAACTGCATGAACACTGTTTATAAGGAGAGTTTAAACACTTAGTCTATTTGTCATCACCTACGTGTGGAAACCTAAACTGCACCTATTTCTTCTGCAGAATGAATCCTTTACAATTGTGCCTGATGCATGAAAGATGGGTCAGTCTGAGGATGTGGAGAACTCTTTTTACTGAGCATAATCAGATCCCAGACTTACAACTTAGACAAAGCTCCTAATATCTTAAGCACTAAATGACAGTAGGTATGAATTCCATATGAGTTTTCAGGGTTTTGGTTCTCATGTTTAAGCCTCTTAAGCCTTCAAATAGCAGAAGAAAATACTAATGAAGGAAGTGGGCTAATAAATGATTCTGCTTTTCCAAAAGCAATGTTTTCCTTCCTATGGCTGTTTAGTTCTCCATCAACAACTTCCTTCTGGTAATCTCACAACATTTTATTCATAGGTTTTGATGAAAATCTCCTAAAATCTTTTCACACACACACACAAAAAGGCAGGAGCTACACCATGAGCAGAATCTACCACAGGAGAGATGATCAAGAGTATAGTGACATCTTCAGATGCCAGCATCTTAAATTGCAGAGGCAACATTAAGAATGGAATTGGATATGCAACTGAGTGTAACACTATAGTACTAGTATAAATCAGAGCATAAACATTATGAAACAAAAAACTGCTGCTTTGTTACCTGAAAGAAGTTGTGGTTTTTCTCTCAGGTTATGCTTTAAACAGTAAATGCAGCAGAAATGACAAATATAGAAGAGAATTAAAAGGAGAATTTAAGCTCTAACATCTTTCCCATTTTTTTTTTTCCCTTTAAAATCATTTTTCCAAGACAGAACCTGCCTGTAAATCAACTGGACCACCTGACCCCAGAATTAACTACATTTAGTTCAAGTTATGGTATGAGGAAAAATGGTCATGACTAAATAGGCCTGCCTTGGAACTAATGTTGGGTTACCCAGAAGAAATGGCTGATTTTAAGGTCAACACAACCTTTCCACTGATGGACAGAGTAATCCACTACTGAGTTGCAATTGTCACATACTGGACTTACTAGTTTGGTTTAGCTCTTGCTAACTAAGAGAAACATAATACTTAGCCACTGACTTCTCATGTACCCTTACCAGCAATCCATTCATTATTATGTCTGCTGACCATTTCCAATCTACACCCAAAATTGGAGTGTGGTTTTTCCATTTCAGGCTGCTGCTTAACATGGTAGTTTACAGCTGCAGTGGATAACAAATATTATCAGCTTTGCCAATAAAATGCTCTTTCTCATCCTCTACAGTAAGGTGCAGCTTAGAAACAACCAGCTACCTTAGCTCCCTAACAGTTATGTTATCTTTGAGGTGCTGAAGGATAATCTTTCTGTATTGGGAGCTATGTTTTCTATCTGTGCTGTACAGATTCAGTTTGGACATATCTCAAGACATAAAATCCAGTCTCTCCTTCAGTATGCTATTTGGAAAGGATATAAGCTCCTGAAAGTTTATGTTTTTAGATAGTCTTCCAGCCTGTTCTATTCTAGTTCTCATATCACACACATTATTATATCTTAGGTTATTGCCTGCATCACTGTAATATGTCTATATTTCATAGAACACGAACTTTGATTTCTGGGAGTGATGGATACCACTGTTTATTGTTCATTCATGAGATGACTCTTCTCCTTGAGTTTTAGTACTGTAATCAGAATGAAGGAATGCTTCTGGTTGAAAATATTATCTGCCAATAAATGCAGTTTTAGGCCAACCAAAAAAGAATCATAAATTCATCTGAAAAGTTTAGCAATAGGGTTATTTACAGAAGCAGAAATAAATGGAAAATGACCAAAAAACAACAATTCAATTTTTGCCTGGAAACACAGCTTAGTCAACTTTCCCAGGACCAGGGAAAGAACAAAAAAAAAGCCAAGAGACCCAGATGTCCCAGTTAACACAGAGGTTTTCTATCATTCTCACTAAAAAAAAGGGGAAATAATTGTCCAGACAATTGTTACCTGCTCTGCCCAGCATGAGCTGTTACAGTGGCTACCTAAGAAATCTTAGGACTAGGAAGGCCTTGACACACTACTGATATGCCACACTACTGATATGCCACACTACTGAATGGATTTTGTTGGCACCAATAGCTTTTTTTCCCCATAGTATTTGTATACCCTATATACTATATTCTTGGGTACTCCAGATCTTTCACCGAAAAGGAGCTCTTTCACTCCCTTGTGCGGCTTGACTGAATACCAGATTTGTCAAGCAGAGGTTTCCTTCAAAGTAGTTTGGTAGATAAGAACAGTACCACTGTGAAGAGGTGCCTGAATAGAGCAATTTAAGGTCCAAATTTTGGATAGTGTAAATCTGTGAAAAATCAATCTTTTGGACATCACGTGCTCTTCCTTTGGTTAATGCCTTACATATATCTCGTTTAAGTACTTCTTAAATAATTAATTATCTTACCAATATACTCAACTCCAGACACTAGTAATATATGTGATCTGTTCATGGGACAAATCTTTAAATAGCATAGTTGGACATTTCCTTGTGTTTAAATCCCTTCAAACTTAGGTTCTCATCAGTGTTTCAAAAGACAGAGCATCTAGCTCATGCGTCTTGTAATTAGTACCTTAAAAGTGATGTTCTGCAGCTTCCCATTATTCTAGAAGTATAGCTACATGCCCACCTGAGAAATAAAGTCCTACAGTTGCCATCTTAACACTCATTATAGTCAGTGCAGACGTGAAGCTGACCCAGCTGCCCATATACAAGGGCCTCAACATCCATTTTGGGCTGGCAGTTAAATCACCGGACAATAGGAAAATCATGGGAATTGCCTTGCAATAGCCTGAACAGCACTAAGCGCTTACGCTTAAGCAATTTAATCCTGCTCCTGACTTTTTTATTGAGCACGAACTATAAACAGTTTTGCAATTCCTCAAAGTAAATCATTGCTAGAAACACATTAAAAATTTATTAACCAAAAGTTGGAAAGCACCACGCTCAAAAGTTAGCAGTGTATCCAGATAAAGAGCATACAAGAAACATGGCTGAGAAAACAGCATTTGCCAAACTGGAATCTGCAGACACAACCAAACACCATTTTGATTCATTCCCACATATGTCAACTACAGCAAGACAACGGCTGTGACCTCAAAGAAAGCACCTGCTAAGCACCTGAAGCAGCAATCTCTGCATCCAAAGCATTTTGTAATGAAGTTTTTAGAGGCAGACTAATTTAGATGCTCAAGCTGGAATCAGCATAGACATGTCCCTAGGAAAAAGCCACTGGGCTGGACCACTGCCAAGAGCTGCTCTAAAACTGACTATAACTGTTCCATTTACTCTGATGATGAATAGGGTGGTTTAATGGAAACACTGTACACAAAACTGTACTGCTCAGGTAATTACCTTGATTGAAACAAGTGTTTTACACTGAAAGCAAAATTCCCCTGGAGTTAAAGCAAACCACAACAAGAACGAGACCTCTACGGAGGCACAGGCATATAATCAAGTATGTGTGCTAATTATTTTCCAGTGGTTCTCTTAATGAGTCACTTGCTAGAGTCCACTGCTCACAAAATGATTACTTCAATGAGGATTCATAGAAATGGTGTGTGCATTGCAAATACCGAGCTCTGCTCCATTTGCTGTGGCAGGGAAATGTGTGCGGTTTGTTCCATAAATAGCAGAGTAAATAATTGCATAACAGCATTCTCCTTTTAGAAGGTCTCCCAGTGTTGGAAATGGTCTACAGGGAGCTCACAACATTCAGTATTGCCCCATATATACACTTTTTCTTCTGAGTTTGTGGATTAAACCCTCAAAAACTTATTTTCATCCACAAAGCAAATTTTTCAGCTTGGTTTGTTTTTTGTTTTGGGGTCTCTTGCCCTGCACTGGATGCTTGGAGTTTGATTTTGGTCTCTGTCATTGTGGTGCAAAACACCAAATCCGGAGTAAATCTATTTATTTCAGTATCACTATAATCACAAGCTACCATAAATGGCAGACAGAAAACACTTTTCTCTCCACATAGGGCAGTGAGGAACAGGTTGACATTTATGATAGGTAAAAAAATGCTCACTTTTAGCATCGTATAGAGATGCAGTCTAGTTAACAATAAATCCAGTTTTTTTTATTGAAATGCCTTCTTCCCCTTATCATCAGCACTCTATTCCATTTTAGGATTTTCTCAGAGAAATGGGTTTGGATGGGTTTAGTCTTGCACCTCTTGAAAAAGTTTCTGATAGTCCCTGAGCAGCTTGAGACCACCTGTGAGTAAGGACATAAAAAAGTCCCATAAACAACTAAAAAGCTGTTTTCAAGGGGAGGATGCAAACACAAAGAAAAAGTAACTCTGTGGGGTAGTATGATGGAGGTGGGTTTTCCCTCCAACAGAGGTTGGTAAGCTTGCCAGCGAAGGTAGCTCTGTTTACAGTTCATTTCACTGAGGCTTTTAAGCATCTGCTTTCTCTGAAGGGTCTTTATTCTAAATAAATGATACTTCTAAATACAGTGGCTATTTGGTCACAGATTACTATGGTCATTGCCCCTCGAAAAAGCAGAACAGCAAGGCAGAAAGCTAGATCAGTCTTGCTGCAGCTCATATGGATGTTAAAGTACTGCAGAAGGGAAGACATTCCCAGAGGATATGATACAGGTGATGCCATCCCCCGGCTATGAGATAATTTGGAGCCCAGAACCAGAAAAAAAAGTTCACTGAATTGGATGAGGAAGAATAAAACCCCCTCCCTATGAAAGTAAGGCTACAGCAACTTAGAACTCGAGGTGGTTTCCCTGAGCTATACAACCTTCAACAGGTTGTTAAATCTTTCTATTACCCATGTTCACAGGCCATTAATCATTGTACAGTGAGTACTGCTGAGATTGCCTTATGTCTGCCCAATGCTTAGCTCCTCAGGAAGGATAGTCCTACTGTGAGAAGTTCACAGCCTGAACAGGCAGGGCAGAAAGCAAACTCAGATAGGAAAAAATAGGCACTGGTATCCCTGTGTGATGGGATGATGATTTAAAAAAGAAAAGCAGAATAGAATTTTGTATTGCTTTCCTGAAGAGTAATGATGATTAAATGGTCAGGCTGCATTTTGGGGTTATTACTGGATCATACATGAAAATCCAGCAGAAGCCCTCTACCAGGGTGTGCATTGCGCTTGGCAGTGAGCGCTGCATTTTTGCATGGTAGGACATCAGCCGTTTTCTGGCCTGCCACTGGTTTTGCATCCTAATAAATGTCGAGGACAAGATGCGAGAAATTGGCTGTTGCAGAGTTCGGGAAAAGGACCACACTGCAACAATGATGATTAAAACAAAGAACCATCTGCTGCTATGGCTGGAGCTGCAAAAATGTTCCCACAACTCTGAAGGGATGGAGGTGGAGGTAGACCCCTGGAAAGGACCAAAAATACCACACTGAGAAGGTAAGATGAGGAGAGAGGCAGAAAAGGCTGAAGATGTGGCAATGCTTCACTTGGCATCACCTGAGGCATCACTATGAGGAATCTGAAACTGTTTGAATCTGATGCCTACAATCTCAGACAGGAAAGATGGATCAGCAGCTTATCAGCTTGATCCAAAACGTGGGCTCCCCACCAGTTAAGCCAGCAAGAGCCAATACAGAGATAAACAACATTCAGAGGATGATTGTTATTTCATGGCACACAGTTGAGACCCACAGCCTCCCATTGGCAGAAGGAGCCAAAATGAAGCTCCAGCTGGTAATTGAAATAGACAGGGAGGTTCAAAACTCTCCTCTCTGCAGCTTGCCTCTGAGCTCTCAAGCAGCCTGTCAGAGTCCAACCGACTCAAGCAAAAGCGAAGAGCAGCAGCCACAAGAAGGTGAAGACAACCACCACAAAACAGATGTCAAGTTCATCATCTCCACAGGTTTTTAGACAGCAGCATCTGCTCATAAATGTGAAAGCTGCTGCTTCTTCAATGCCAGGCCACAGGAGACATTCCCAGATAAAGAAGGGTGAAGAAGAGGTACTTGGCTCAAGAGGAAGCTTGTTTCGTAGCAAATATACAGTGGCCTGGGTTTGGTAGGAATAGAATCGATTTTCTTCCTAAACTATGTAAAGTATGCAACCTCTATTAATAATAACAAATAATAACATATCCCCATTAGTCCAAGCATTACGAGTTCATCCATGTATGTGAAGTTCTCACCTCAAGCACCCCTGGAGTTTGAATACTGAGAAGAGGCAAATTCAGTATTGCAATGTTTTAACTTTGCAGGGCCTTTTCAGTTTCAGATCCGAAGGCCTCCTCCACAGTACTCAGGATGAGCTTTGCACCTCAGCATAGCGTCAGGCACAGAGCATTAGAGTAAGATGACATTTCATTCTTCTCAAAAAGGTTTCAGAGCTTGCCCTCATTTGCCTTCTGATGCGAGGTTGCTCAAGCCAGGTCAGTCCTTTTCCACCATAAATATAGTAGAGTGAAAACACCACCAAGGCACCTGCAAACATTTTGTCTCACTTATGAAAACCTGGCCTGTCACAGAAGGTAGGAATCATGGTGTTAAAAACAGTAAAAAAGGGTTTGAACATGTTTCCAACATCTTATGCAAATACTGCAGCCATTGCCCTAAGTTAGAAAAGAATTATTTAAACTGTGTGGTCACTGAGCCTTATTAGGTATGTTCTGAGATTAACAACACATGCAGGATAGCTGGAAGAATTCATAGTTTAATATAGCTGGAAGAGTTTGTAATTTCTTAATCTTAATGATTAGATGCTCAGTAGAAGTTATCCATGGGCCCACTGGCAGAAATGAAACAGATGAGACTCACAATTGGCTTGATAATTTAAAGTACCCAAAGTTAAACAGAAATTCTACCAGATTTTCAGGACTCAACAGTGTGAATTGAGTTCTAAGAGCAGATTAAATTTGTTATCTTCTTGAGGTGTCTTTATTTCCACCAAATCTACAGGGACACTAGACAGCTGACTTAGAAAAGGCTCTAAGCTTTTAGGCAGCTAAATTTAGATGGTATAATCCCCTAACATACTCCCCAGGCACTTTACATATCTAGTCCTACTGACAGCTGGTTCTCTTCTAAAGCACCACACGAAAACAAAACTACAGACCTTTGAAGAAAATAATATCCCAGATAGTGATGGAAAGGAATGCCATCTGTAACTCTGTATCTCAATTTTGTTCTCATTAGATCTTCATTATATCAGTCATCATTTTTGCGCAGAGACCTGAATCTATCCTCTCCGTATTCACCTGCAAGCTATTTCCTTTAATTGCTGTGCACACAGAAAATCAAATGTATTCTAACAACAGTGATTCATTGGCTCAGCTGTTGAATACAATTTTTGCATCACTTATACAGTTTATTTATGTATTTCCCATCCCTGCACCATCTGAATGTTTCCCTGTCTTTGCTAAAGTTAATCTCACAAACATTTCCTTAGCTCCACAGGGCAGATGTGGAAGAACAGCCAAAACTTAATCACTGTATATTTCTCTCCAAATGTTTTACTTACACTGAAAGCACAACTTTACAGAACAAAATCTTAGGGATATAAAAGCCAGCATGGACTAGCATCTGTCACACCAAGAGATGAACTCAGCATAGAAATGTCTCATGAGGAAGCTCTGAAGTCAAGTGAATGAACTGGAATATTAGTCAGAATTGGACTTTACCTGATTTAGCTACTTGTGTGACTATCTGTTTCTAACAAGACCAAACTGGTTGGTTGCTTCATGAGAGGAGCAAAAAGAATGCAGTGAACCTAAAATTGTGCTTCTAAAGAAAAAGCACAAAAAATCCAAATCAAACATTGTTATATCAGTCACTGCTGAATATATGTTGAGTTCCTGGCACGTAGGAGAGTCTTTTGCTAGGACCAGGCAGTGGATTGAGTGAACTGGATATACTTGAAACAAAGGTGATGAATTCATTACTCCCGGTCACCCCAATTGGACTGAGGGTGTTGGTGGGGAAGCCACCATTCAGGCATACACATGTAAGTATCTACACACATCCCCACTTGCTCTCATCACTAATTAACATTATTTCTCCTGTTCTTTCCCTGATCAGTGGTTTGTGTTCAACCCCCTTTCTTCTTCCTAAGAGGCACTTCTGGGGGAAGCATCTTGTACATGTACCGCCTGTCTGATTCATGGTGTGGTTACTACAACAGTTGGTGTGTGGTAGAAAACAGCCATATTTGCCTTTCCACAATCAAAAGAAAGTCAAGACAGCAACCAATGCACATATAGCAATCGTTTCTGTTTTGCAAAATGGAAATAGTATCTTGTCTGTATGTAGGACTGTTTAGCAGCTGAATTTGAAGATCCCCTAGGTAACTCTGGGTGTATTAAATTAGTTTTGTCTGCCTTCAGAGATCAAATGGTGTAACCTTAAATGGGAGATGGCTTCCATGTTTTTCATATTCCCTCTTCTTCACAACACATCCTACTTTTAGGTTTGTGTTTTATCCATCAACTTCAGTAACGCAGCATTTCATTTGCATGCTAAATTAGAGATTCGGTGTCAGTCTTCAGTTTTTTCTCCCTTCTCCCCACAAAAATCACAAGCTTGGCTAAATATCATGAGACAAAATGACTGGTAAATGTATCACGTCTGGGGGTTGATTCTTCTGTTTTGCCATCTCTTGTCTGAACTATTAATATGTTTAGGGCTTGAGCTGCTTGGTAGCAATTTTCTAAATGAAAAGCTTCAGATTATGTTGTGTGAGCAAAGGAACAAGCAAAGCATCATAAATACAGGTCCTGTTATGTGCTGCAAAGACTGGGCTCCCCTTACAGACTCCTCCTTAGGAGGACCATTGAATCTCTCTTCTCTAACAGCTGAATAACGTCTCTACCTTTCTACTCTAGAAAAACTTAGAGAAGGTTAATCCCTTTGAGACCTCTGTCATTCTGTCAACTGTGGTGAACCTAACAGACACAGAAGTTACCTGTGTGAACAGACAGTTACACAAACACGCAGATTAAACAGCATCCTAAAATGTTTTCTTTCTGGGTTTGACATCTAAAACAAATCTTTGACATGACGATTCTCAGAGTTCTGGATCAAGTGGCATCAAGTTTTGCTGCTAGCTTTGATTCCACAGTCTTCATGCACCCCTGGGGTTAAAACATGGAAGTGCATCTCTGAGAACTTCAGAAATAGATGTAAGTGTACAACTACATAATTTTTAAAAGCTATATCCCATATGAGTTAAAGATCTACCCACAGTTCAAAACAGCACAGCTCCTTGCTTTGATGTGTAGAGCATTCAGCCTGACAAGGAGAGGAAGCTACAGGTACCTGTAAATATATTAATACATGGCTTAGAAGTAGCTTATTCAAAGCAGAAAAGGTGAAGTGCAGAACAGATTCCCCAAAGTTGCTCCCATCAGGCCAGCAAACGCATGGTTCAAATACACCAGATGGTGGAGGAACTGTAGAATACAAAATCATTGAACTTTCATGCCAGCTGGAGGGAAAAACATGATTAGCAGAAAGCAGGCCTACTTTAAAGAAGCAGAAGATGTAGTTTTCCTTAGAGGAGTCATCAGGTTTGGCTGTAGAAGGTGCTGAGTTGTCCATTCCTCCACATTCCAGCACAGAAATATTCCTAGTCAAAACTAACTGGCTTTTGCTAGCTGTGGGTTATGTAGGTGACAGAGAGTTCTTTTCCTTCACTCCTCTTCTTCACTGTTGCTCATAATAAAATTAAGAAAGTAAAAGGAAATCTGGTATAAGGAAAGTGAAAACAAAAAGAAGCAATGGGAAATAAAAGCTCTCTCAGACAATTAAACGTTTGCTGCACTGGAACAAGCTGTCACAAGGCTTCACTAAAGTAAGAGCTAGGCAGATGCAACCCCCAGTGAAATTATTCTTTTATGGATAAGGAAAACAGCAGAAGTTGTGAGATTAAAAGCTAAACAAGAACTTTAGTCTGAATAAAAGCCTTCAGGCTTCAAGTCCTAAACTACCCTTTAACAACGCAGATAAAAACCCTGTGCCTAGCCACAGAAATCTTCTAGCAACCTCCCAGCGTAGCTTTGTACAGGTCCTTTGCAGTGAGAGTGACTTAAACCTGCTGCAGATAGAGCAGTGATTTAGCTAGATCCTGAGGCTGATCCAGACTGACAGCTACTAAATCATACTCATCATCAGGGAAATCTATTATCTACAACTCGCTCAAACCCCAAATCAGCTGAGGGCTGTGAAACCATGGCATATACCATCCTATGATCCACACATTGGCTTTTCATCTAGAGTCTCACACTTTTTTTCTCCGAAATATCTGAAGAGAAGTTCTTAACATCATTAATTAAAGCCCTTTTCCATTCTTTTTTGTTTTTTTCTGCTGCAAAGCTTAACCACTTCCTAATAATTTGCCTATCCACAATGCTGTCAGCAAAAAGCAAGAAGGAAAGGATTTCCTTATAGGTAATGTCACCAGTATTTCTATATCACTCAGATGAATATAGAGACAAGTCTCGGCAGGGATGAGGGGACAGCCACTTCCGCTGTCAGTGATGTCCACGCAACCTGCAAGTGCCAGTATGTCTTATCTTGATGACAGATGAAGTTAAACACACTTGAAAGGCTCTTCATTGATGTGAGGAGATATATGGGATGATTCCTACCATGAACAGTTACTTCAGCTGGTAAACTGTCCTTTCCCATATAGCAAAAGTGGAGCACCATAGAAACAAATGAGCTGCATTCCAGCCTGCAAAAATCTCTAAAAACTTATCTCCTTTTTAAATCATGTTCTCCTAAACACTATAAGCCATTTATCAGTTTGTTTACAGACTCTGCCTACAATGCAAATACCTGCAGATAACATCATTCCATGTCTCCTCAGACAGAAGTGTTCATGCTTGAGCTTTCACATATAAATTCAGATTGAAAACTCCCTTCCTCACAACACTTGTTAAACAATGACACTCTACCACCAGTACCTCATTCCTATTTTAATTGATTAGTGGGTAAATAAGCACATAGTTAAATCAAGCCTGGTTTTTAACACTTTCACCACTGCTTCACCTCTTTCATTTGTGAATAGGTTGGCTCAACAGGAGCTCTCACTGAGTTTTCAGTGCTATTTGTGTCTCCAGATTTGGTCTCAGTGGTTTCTAGAGTTAACCATTTATTTTCAATCTGCTTTCCCTGCTGAAGGAGCAAAGCAGTGCTCTCACCTATTTTCATAAGGATCAGGCAGATAAGACACAAAGACTGCAGAAGATCAGAATGGTGTGGGTTGAAAAGGACCTTAAAGCTCATCCAGTTCTAACACACTGCCACAGGCAGAAACACCTTCCAGTAAACCAGGTTGCTCCAAGCCCCTGTGTCCAACCTGGCCTTGAACACTGCCAGGGATGGGGCAGCCACAGCTCCTCTAGGCACCCTGTGCCATCACCTCACTAATCTCATAGTGAAGAATTTCTTCCTTGAATCTAAGTCTACATTCTTTCAGTTTAAAACCATTATCCATTGTCCTGTCACTACACGGCCTTATAAAATACCCATTCCAGCTTCCCTGTAATCCTTTCAGGCACTGGAAGCTGCTCTACCTTCCCACTGGAGCCTCCTCTTCTTCAGCCTCAACAACCCCCCATCTCTCAGCCTGTCTTCATAGGCAAGGTGCTCCATCCCTCTGATCATCATCTTGATGGATTGATTAGCTGATAGACGCTTGCTGAGTTACTACCCAGCATCTTCAATGACATCTGTATTTAGGCAACAGAACCTTACCCCAAAAGCCAAGAATAAGAAATCATCCAATTATCACATGCAAATACATCCACTTGCTGTGGCTAATTATCTAATCACACAACACAGCCAGACACGACTTCAACACACTCAACACATGTTTGGGCAGTAGAAGGAACACAGCTTCCTGTGGTCTTGCAGCCTTTAATGTCACCTCTGCTACTCCATCATTTTCTGGGATACAGTCCTGGCGTTAGATACTGAGCATGAAACAGAACAGAAAGAGCCCCCGGCTCCATAAAGGTTTAAGTTCTCATCAGATGCATGATATTTTTACATGAAGGCCGCTCGTAATGCCAAAACATGAGCTGGATCTATGTTTATCAGCTTCCATCCCCTCTTTCATTTAACAGCTTCAGGCTGATTTGTTTACACCTGCGTCAGCCTTTTGTTTTAAATTGCCCTTTTCTCTGCTGGCTATAGAGGAAAACTTCTCTCCTATGGCTAAAGCTAACCTCTGCCAATTAAGACTGGTTATAAAGCAAGAAAGCCACTAGACAGATAAGCTACATTTTTAATCCATCTCTGGCTGCTTCAATTAATTACTCTAAATCTAGCACAGCACTGCCTATATGCATATGGAGCTGCATCACTGGCAGCATACTTGTCACTGTACAGAGCTAACAGACACCAGTTATTACTTGATTCCTTGCATTGTTCTTTCTGATTATCTTCAATATAACAAATTCAGAAACACTGAAAGCAAGTAACAGCATCTGCAAAGGTCTTGGGTTCAAAGTGTCTTTAGACTCATTAGATACTCATCAGAGTGGTGCTAGAGTGGTTTTTTACTCCTCCAGATCATTTGAAATCAGTTACAGAGTGTGGATGTGTGAGAGAGAAAAGATTAGGCCAATCTTACACCACTTAGTAGCAGGAAAGATCTGAGAGAGGAGAGTGTTGGCAGATAGTTTGTCTTAGTTTTGAAATACCTATGTGTAAGGTCTCCTCCAAGGAGGTGAGCAAAAGCAAGGGGGAATGCAGAAAAAGTCAGAGGTAAATGGGAAATGCCCCTTGCAGGAGGCAGCAATCCTTCTCCAGTGATACAGAATATGCATCCTATGGAAATGCATTTAATAAAAACTGCTTTCTTTTGACCTTTGATGCAAAGGAGAAATTGTAATAGAAACCACTAATTCTTCACTGGCCTTAAACTTGCAGCCAGAAGCATTGACATGCAAAGGAAGTTTAGGGACTTTTTCTTGGCACAGGAATTTAAACTTTAACCTTTCATGAGCTCAGGAGACGTATCAGAGCACTATTAACAGCCAGTATCAAATAACTCTCCTAGTACTGATTAACAGTGTGATCCCCACACTATGTATATGTGAGATAAAAATTTATAAGATCAATTTTCATGTATTACAACAGTGAAATGGCTTAAGAATAAATATTCAGGATTGGAAAGAATCTTACCCCCTACCAATGACAGGGAAAACGTTCAGTGAGATAACCAAATACCATCACAAATATGGCAGCAGTCAGGACAGGTCATCGATTTGATGGACTATGACAGTCATACTCAGAACTACACAAAAAACAACTTGGATTCACTTTTTCCTCCAGTAATTCTCACGTAATTCTCGCCCTGGCAACATCCTACCCTTGATTTATATGAAATGCACTGCTTTTCAAACTCTCCTTCTTCAAGAGCTATTTATAGCATGCAATTTAAGGAGATGTAGAGGAAAAGAGAGCAAAGGAAAGAGTGAAGGGAGAGGAGAAAGGTAGAAAAGCTATTTGCAAATTAGTCATTCCCCAGGTTTGACAGGCTGTCAGCAGAGGTGTAATAAAGACATCCAGTTAAAATACTCCACTAAGGTTCGAGATGAAGGCAAATTGGCGTTCCGATGGTGTGCACACCGAAGACTCCATGCAAAAGATGTTTAAACTCTGTGGGAAGCTTTCAGATAGCCCAAATAATTTGAAAGTCATTCTGCCTTTTAGCAAATAATGAACATGCAAAAGAAGTATGTAAAAAAAAGAAGAAAGAAAAACCTACCTGGAAGAATAATCTCCCCCACTAGCATGTGGCTAATAATGAAACACTTCTTCCAATACTCTTCTGCTTGTATTCCTAAATAGCACTCCCTCTTCCTGCATTCCAAACCTGGAGCTGCTTACTGCCCATTGTTGCAGCCAAGATGTCTCTTCCCCCATCAGTAGCAATAGAAGGCTGTTAGGCCTGGCCATATGTCTCCTAATACCTTTCCTCTGGGCCATTTGTATCACCTGAAGCACAAGATTGACCCCAGCCTTCTTATATGTAGGAAGCTGAATGGTCTGTTGGTGTGCATGGGTTAAAGCAAGCAGCAGCAGCTGCTGAAAGTCTACTTTAAATGCTAAAATCCATTGAAACCTCATGTTTCTGGGACAAGTGGCAGCTGTCTGCTTTTGGCAATCACTTGAGTGTAACCAGAGGAGTGGAGGTGTACAGGTCTACCACCCTTGTATTAAACAACAGTACCTTCTTCATCAACCAAATGATGGGAAAAGAAATATGATGGCAAAATAACCATCCTAAACCCAAAGTTACCTTAAATAAGGAAAAGCTGTAGGGAAGGAATAAAGATTTTTAAGCAGTCTTTATACCTGTCCATCTTACCTAAACATTAACCAGCTCTAGGTAAACACTGAAGGAAATTAAGCCAGATAATCTTAATAGCTCCCTTAAGGCATGTATATCTATAAAGCAGTCTCCCAAACTCCAAAGCTAATGTCCAGACTATAATCTGTCATTAAATCTTACCAGTGGACGGAGTCCAGCACTTCCCATGAAAACTTCCTGATATAGAGACTGCACTGCCCTGTGCTTTATTCCTAATTGCTTATTCATGATGGTCTCTTGACTTATTTATTCCCTGCCTTAACTCTTTACACTTTACAGATACCTGTACAGTATTATTGTGTTATTCCTTAGCTGGTATTTAAACTGCATGCCACTGAAGGGTACTGCATCAACCTTTTCCATCTCCTTGTAATAACCAGTAGCAAAATGCCCTAACAACAATAATTTTCTCATCTGCCTAGGACAGGATTTTGTGCCTCAGTTTCCCTACCCTTCAGCATATTGTGAAGGAAAAAAGAGGCTTATAAAAGGTGAAAGTACAGGGACGTTGTCCAGGAAGCCAGGGATCAGGATAGCAAAGCTAACGCACACTTAGAATTAAACTTGGCTAGGGATGTGAAAAATAACAGGAAGGGATTCTATAGGTACATTGCAAATAACAGACAGACTAGGAACAATGTGGGCCCCCTCCAGAAGCTATCAGGAAAACTGGCTACCCTGGATTTGGAGAAGGCTGAGGTTCTTAACGACTTCTTTGCCTCAGTCTTCACTGGCAAATGCTCTGACCACACCACCCAAGTCTTGGAAGGCAAACGTGGGGACAGTGAGAATGAAGACCCTGGGCCCACTGTAGGAGGGGATCTGGCTCAAGACCATCTTAAGAACCTGAACATGGGACTGTGGGTCCTGAAGCAGCTGGCAAATGAAGTTGCTAAGCCACTGTCCATCATATTTGAAAAATCATGGCAGTCAGGTGAAGTTCCCAATGAC